>JABFQC010001819.1:0-17892 GCA_022817085.1 Psilanteris sp. ZL-2020
ATCCACGACTATACCCCTTCACAAAAATTGATTTTTGGCCAAAAAATCAAAGTTGTCAAAAACGTTTGAAACTACTTTATATCGATATATATAGTCATTTGAGTCATAAGAAAGCCAATAAAAACTGTTTTTGAGAAATATCGAGAAAATTAGGTGAAATTCAAATTTGGCCATTTCCAAAGTAATTGACGAAAATCGACTGTTTTTCTTGAAATGGATTTAAATCAACTAAAATTGGCATTTTTTGACTTGAAATGCATTGGGTTAGCGTGACATACTCATTTCGAGTCGATTTGAAAAAAAAGCAATTTTTGACAAAATGTTTGATATTTACAGAAATTCTATTTTTGGCCGAAAAATAAACTTTCGCAAAAATGTCTAAAAGTAATTTATAACGACAGATATGATCTATTCGACTATAGAAATGCCGAAGAAACGTGTTTTTGACCTACATTTTAAATAAACTACAATTTAAATCCCGCTCATTATCCCGAAATTGAACAAAAATTCACCATTTTTATTCAAAATAGTTATATTACAATTAAAATAACATTTTCTTGTTTAGTCGCAATAATACATTTGTTTACTGAATAAAATAACCGTTATCTGTAAACAAGATAGAATGTCTTGATTAAATTGGTATAATATATACAATTCGGATAGTGATTTGTAAATTGAAACAACATGAAGAAAAAACATTGAACATTTTACTTTATAACACATCAAAATACGTGGAACCTTCCAGAATATCTCTCAGTTATTAAATTTGCATTTATAAAATTATCGTCCATTGCTCATATAATTATATATTAAAATTGTTAAAATTCGTCATGAACTATTGTCGTAAAATAAAATACCTACAGTTTCGATTTACATTGTGTCTTAATATAAGACTATTTATTTATTTTTTTTAATCTTAAAAAACAATCACAGTTGTCTTTAACTAACCGTGCATTAATTAAGATAAAATCAGTTTAAGATAAAGTTTTCTTTAGTCAGGTAAAGCTTGTCTTAAAATAAGATAAAATGCCAAACAAAACCTTTCATATATGAACACTATCATAACAAATACAGTTATTGAAATTAAAAGTGCTCATTTAAATTGCGATCGTCGATCTGGTTTACGTGAACTCGCTTGGAATCGCAACCGGAAATTCCGGGTCAAAAATTGTCATTTCCATAAAGAAAGAATCTCAGACGCCGGAACGCGAAAAGACATTTGTATTCCGCATGAAGTTGCGCGCGAGCAAAACGTTTGCTTTCGCGCTGTAAAGACATCAAAGCGACGTGCGCCGTTTGAGGGTTAAAATTAAAAACTGGTAAGTGGGAACACAAACGTTGTTTCTGCTGTTGGCATTCAATACTTCCTGAACAAGTTTATACATTATCTCGAGATTCTTTATTCCTTTTCAATTGACGAAAGTGAAACGAGTTCGGCTTCTGTTTCAGTTTCGCGAACTGAAATTTTATTGAAAAATTCTCGACGCAATTTTACGTCAAGAGTAATTACAATTTTGTTGTAATTCAATTATCAAAACGCAACGAAGCCTATCCTTCCGATCGAACTATTTTTTGGCATTCGTTATTGCAACTTAAAAACGCTTATTTTGTCAATTTCCATTCTAACGAAAAATGAAAACAATACAAATTTTAAATTTCCTTTTCAATCGGTTCAAATACTATGCTGATTTAGAATACCTTCAGACAATATTTTGTCAATATTGTTATAATCGACGTATCTTATAATTTAGTTAAAAAAATATATATTTTATATATTTTAGATTATTTATTAATTATTGTAAATGTATAATTATTAATATTATCAATTGGAAATTTATATTAGTATATATTTAATGCTTATAAAATATATCATATAATTAATATTATATAAAAATATAAAAATTATATATAAATTTATATATAATATTTATTAAAAAAAAAGTTTTTATATATTTAAAATAAACAGTTTATGATATATACTAAAAATATAAATCAAGTTTATATACGATATTTATAAAGATTATATGTTTTAAATATATTTCTTTCTACAAAATATATTTATTATATAAATTATATATATTTTAGATTTATAAATTGGAAATTTACATTTAATATATATTTTAAAAATATATTTGTGGGAATTATCCGTGTGGGAATTTAATTGATTGCATTATGCAGATTTTGGGATAAACAAATTTACATAGAAAACGGGGAACGCGGGGTGATAATCAAAATGGAATCAAATCGTATTCGTTAAACACGCGGATCGATATAAAAAGCAGCAAAGGTGAAGTGCGTTCAAACGGAATATTGATTGTGTAATTATTAATTTGTTTCGATTTGTTGGCATTGCAGGTCTACGGCCATGGAAACAAAAGAACGCCGGCGCAAAAATAGTTGTAATTAAGTTTGTCGAAGAAACAATCCATAAGTCGGGAGAGTCTTAACGTAATATATTTATGGAGACAATTTATATGCAACGTTCTGTACATATTCTTGGTAATGAGTATCGATCGATTGCACAGATGACTAACAATAACGGTTATTATATAGCAAAATATCTGAAATAATGGCCGCGCGTTTGATTCGGTGCAAACTTTGCAGAAGACAGTTATTGATTTTAGTTTTCGAGTGGCTCGTGAAATTTAATAAATCAAGACAATTTGCTAGATTCCCGACTTATATAGACCCGTTTTATATGCGTTCGATTTATCTTGCATTACATATATAAATTACTGTTAATATAAAGTATACGTAAAACACGATCAACAAATTTAATATACAAATTATTACCGGTATCATATAACTTTATCTAAGGATGACAAATATTGGCTGAAACGTGTAGTAAAATGAAATGAAAAACTTGGAATTCGTTTATTTTTTGATACGCTTTTGATAAGATAAATTACGTAATTTCAGAGACGCTCAAATATACCGAGCGCTCATAAAAATTCATTCCAATTTTTCTAATTTAAAATTATATTAACGGAACATTATTCAATCAAGACCGAGTGCGTTCGAGTCGCTTTTTAAACGTTTCGAAAATTTAGAATCCGTTTGATAAAATAATTGTTGGATAATTAAATTTCAGTCCCAAAATAAAGACTAATGAAAATTGAAGTCGAAAACCGTAGTAATGGCGTGAATTAAATGAAAAGAAAAGTGGAGAAAGGAGTTACGAATCGGCAATAAATGGACGATAAAAAGAAATAAGAGAGACACGATTACTATAAAAAAGGCGGTTATAAACAAGTGAATATAATCGTAAATCATAAAGTGAATATAATTAATGTTCAATCATTAATATTATTATAGTGACACAAAAATAATAGTCAATACATGGAAAAAATATATTGAAAATCATGATCGTGACCAACTTGTGATCATAATATGATCATAGAATCATATTTACGATTAATGCTGATCAATGTATAGTATGAATACGATTTGACTTAAAAGCTCACTATTATGAGCAATGTTTATTCAATGTTTTGTCAAAATATGGTCGATTTACCACGAACTGATCAGTATATGATCATAAAATAATGAGGAAATCGTGTTTATGATCTATTAATACCCAGAAGACCATAATAATATTATGATTTTAAAATGATTCAAATTGATCATAACCAATAAATGACCACATAATTATCATCTTATGGACAATGTAACTGGAAAATTACGGTTATCAACCAAAGAATTTGACGAAAATAAACGAAAATACTCAGAAACGTCAAAAGGGAAATAACAAATTTGTGCAACGTAAAGGATGAAAAGAAAAAAGAAAGCGAAAGAAAGTTGAAACCGCAACAGAAAACCGGCGTCATTGGTAAAAGAAAAAACACATTTCTAAATGTGGAAATTTAAAATTGGCCGAATTCGTGAACCGAAAGCTTTTATTGAGAATGTATTTATATGCATTTAGTTTAATTAATACATAAAAGGTTCGTGTAATTATATTTATCAGCTGGTTATTTGCAAATTAATTACGTTAAAACCGGCGCGCGTTGTAACATTAATTCTATCATATTCGTGTACGGGAAAAAACGGGGAAAAATAAACGGGAGAAATGGGAAAAAAAATCTTTTATTATTTCACTTGACGCTAATGCCTTATTAATTAATATAATAATTGTCCAAATTTGCCGGCTAATGGCGAACGAGTTTGAGCACTTCAAATGCATCAATACTTAATAGTAATACCGTATCAAATTAATTTATAAATTTCATTTGTATTCAATAATAACGAAAATCTCTTAATATTGTCCGATCTCGTCTGCTTGCGCGGTTTATAAATAAAAGGCATCGCAGTCAATAATACATCAGTTATTGCCGTAACGTAATTGCAGTTAAATTATAATATAAATTAAATCTGTATTTCGTTTAATTGAATCAACAAATTTATCACAATATGCAATACAATACGTACGATATTAATAATTAAACTTATATTATTTAGGTTGTGTTTAAATAATTACGCAACGCAAACTCACTCCACTTTTATCGCGGTTGATTTTTTTTTTACTCTTTTTTCAACTTTACGTTACATTTTTGCATACAAATTTATTATAATTAGCACTTAAATTAACACGTTATCGGTACATGAAATTGAATATCATTTTTTATGCGACGCCGCGGAAGAAAAACGGACAATTTCGTTTGAAAGAAATTTGATCGGACAAAATCGTGGTCTTGAATCGTAAACGGTTGAGTCGTGACCTTGAGGGTTGATATTTAACATAGTAAAAATGGCAAGCCACGTGTTCGTTTGATTGGAAATCGTTATTATTCGATGCAGGTATTTCCTATGACATTTTGCAGTGTTGTCCTACTTTTGTTGTTGTATCGCAATTTTTTCGATACAATTATTTCTTGGCGCAGATACTCGGTCGCGCAAAAAATATTCAGCCCGCATCGGGTACATGTATAAGAAGCTTCCAGCATAAACTCTTGTGTCTGCATAAGTGAATGAAAAATAACTATGCCGCGGCGATGCAATAATAAAACTACTTACAACGTAAATGACATTAAAAACACATCAAACAATACGAATGACATTCAACTTTGCAAGACGTTTAAAATGGAGTGCATGATGAACAATAAAACATTCGAATTCCGTTTTGCTCTGTTCCCACGATTGTGCGCAATTTTATTCCGCAACAAATTGAATATTTTGTTCTTCAATATGACTCTAATTAAACATGCGCAAAAATGTGGTAATGAGATTAAAAATAACTTATCTCGCGTTGATAAAATTATTTGCATACAAATCTACGAATTGCGCTCGGAGAGGGGGCTGCGAGTGTTGCGCGTGGGAATTGGTTTGTTCTAAGTTTGATATGTCAGAAACGAATGTTTGAGCTAGGAAAACGCGTTGTCGATATTTTTTGAACAATTAAATACACGGTGCGTATGTGTATGTGTGACTTCAGAAACACGATTATACACTGACCAAAGAATTAGTGTAAAATTTTCTATATTTTATAACGATTGTAAGAGCATAAATAGTATTTATAACGAATATTCTTATATATATAATAGACATTATCGTTTATAGAATATCAATTACTAGATTGCATTAAAAGAAGTACAGCAAAAAGCAAAACCATCCTACGATTACTATACTTTTTTCTTTCGGTGTATAAACAATGGAATAGTTAATGAATTGGTCGTAAAAATGCACACCGAAAATATTTCAAATAGGCAAATCGGATTACCTGAAATTACATCAAATTTATATGCCGTGAAATAAAAAAGGCATTTGATTTGAATATTTATTGTGTAGGATTGAACATTTTACGATCCCGAATGAAAATAAGGAAATATGATCAGTTATTATTTAAATTATAATTGTATAGTGAACATGATCAATGTGTGATCTGGAAGCAAATCTTTATCTGAACAGAAAGGGATCATTGAATCATAATCATTAGTATTAAGTGATTTTGATATTTGCAGATGGTCATGTTCATAATCAATTCGAATCCTCATATTTCATAAATATGATCAAAGAATCGTTCTGATCATAACTGAAAAATGATCAAACGATCATGTTTCTTAGAAGTTTCGTTAATAAATATGAAAATATGAAATCCACGATCATGTTCATGTCATGAATCGTAAATTGTATGCATAATTAATGTAGATCTGCAAATTCGCAGTTATTAAGTTGACAAACATTCGTTGTAGTATTTTTTTGTTAAAATTTCGAACCAACGTTCGGCGCAGATTCAAAGTGGAAGACAGGCAAGGACATTTTTTTATTTTTTTTTGTTTTCGTAATATTTTTTTCCATTCCATCTTTTTTTTGCAATTTATAACGTCGATCTAAACGCATTGTCATATTTTCGGCCGAAAGCGGCGAAAGAAAAAAGGGCGTAACAAATGTTGCGAAGGAAACGCAATAAAAACTCCGGGTAACGTCAACGCGAATAATTGTCAATAAAGGAAAATTGGCTCCGAAGACCATTGCAAACTTTGTTTCGGTCGTATTTCATCTCAAATTCAAAAGCTGTCTAAACTAAATAAACGCGAAAGCAAGTGCTATTATTAAGCGCAACATTTTTCCAGAACGCGCGCTACATGATTACGGCGCAGACACACAATTTATTCGACTTTGCGAAAGCATTCGTAAACGCGATGTAAACTTGGATACCGTTCTTTATTGTTGCGCCAGTTACATCGCCTTTTGTAATCAATTCGATAAGCGAACGATCGACGCGCCGAGCTTTTTCCGAAATTTCCCGCTGAAATCGCGCGTCATTACGTAAACCGTCTTATTTTTGTTTTGTTTGTTTTTTTTTTTCTATTTTTTTTCGCTTGTTTTTGCAAATCAATTCCATATCAAACGAAATGCAAGCAAAATTACGAGATACCGAAACTTGTTTAACGTCAAGCGTTAAGATAACTCGACTTTAAATAAATGTAATGAAATGATGTAATTTTGATATTTTATACGGCCGTTGTTTCGTAACGCCGTAATGGAGAACCTGCTCATAACGTGTTCATTTGCGTATCGTTAAATGCTCCGTACCTTTCTATTTATATTAGATAATTTAGGAGCGCCGGTTTATAAGCCGCGCGAATCAAAAATCATTCCTTCCAGGAATAGATAAATTAGTTTTTGCGCAAACTAATCCCCGACGAAATCAAATTCGGGATTTCGTCGATTTTACAAAAAAAGAAAACGAAAAAAATAACCGCCATTTTAAAACAGCAATCAATGAAACCGTTCTCCTTAACCCGCGTCACGTGACCTTTCGTATCACGTGACATACAATAACGCGCCACGTGACGTTCCTTCGCGCTTATCTTTACGTACGTTATTATTATTATTACTATCATCATTATTCCTCGCTAATGATTTTAAGTTCGCAAAATAAACTTTCGTAATTCGCGAATTGTTATTTTTAATTAGCTCGGTCGTTGTTCGGCATCGGGAGGAAGGAGGGGGAGCGGGGGGTTTAAACAATTCTGTGCGCGAAATTGGTTCCGCGTTGTTTTTATTTCGCAATTATTTCCGCGCGTTGTCGAGTCATCTAATTACGCTTTGTTGATCCGCGTGTGTCGTCGACGTTAACGACGTTGGCCCCGCTTGCCAAAACGTCCGCGTCGACGAGTTTTCGTTCCTCCAAGACGAATAATACGCGAGTCAAAGCAACGACAAAATCGATTACAATTCCATTAATTTTCGTCGCGCGCATCTATCGGATACTCGCGACCATATTGCGATTCGTTTTTCAACGAATGCATCGGGTTTTACAATAGGCGCGCATATTGCAAATGTTTTATCATCATCTCGTAAGCCATTTCTCCTCCTCTTCACACACACAAACACACACACACTCGCGCATATATAATATCTTCCTCCACCCACTTCTTAGTCGCTTTTTGCAGTCCTTTTTTTTTCTTTTTTTTTCTTTCTTTTTTTTCCTTTTTTTCTGTACCTTTTTTTTATGCCGTCGCTTCTCCTTCGTCTTTGTGCGCCGCGAAATATTTTACATCAAAAGTGTAATTTAAAAAACGGTTTAGCATAATAGTTTTAAATATTGACTGAAACTTTTATGATTACAAAAGTTGGAAGAACAATCATTATCTTAGGAATTATGAATATGTGATTTTCAAATAATTGAACGGCTCGGCAAAAGTTGTTGGCGCACTTTCTACGCCCGGCGCAACTTTTCCAATTTTCATTTCCTCGAGAATTTCCCGGCTTCATATTGAAACGCTATCATTTTTAAAGAGAATCCCCAAGTTATATTGCGTTGCCGTGATACAGAGTCCTGCGTCAGAACGAATTAATGCCGCGGACAACGGAACGGCATAGTGGCGCAATCGTTTGCCGAGTTGTTGCCGGCCGCGGACAGCCGTTTGTTTGCGATCGATCTTACGGGGTAACGACGGCACAACGACGCAACCGGTTGACGCGAATTTGCCATTCGAAGCGTTCGCCATCGTTTGAACCCTCGGCTGATTCTTACGGCATAATGACGTCATCATGACGGCACAACGACGACGCAACGGGGCTCAACGACACAATTTTGTTGCCGACGAATTGGCCGCAGAAACCGTTTGTTTGTGATGATTCGCGACCACGATTTTTCAGCGACCAACTCTTACTGCATAATGACGACATAATGACGACGTAATGACGACCTAATGACGCTGTAATGGCACAATAGTTTGACGCGAATTCACCGGTAAATAAAAGCGTTTATTTATGATAATCCGGGCCTGATTTGTATGGTTAGTTTTTAAAATAATCATCCAATTATTCTCGTGCGGTTTGGTCGTTGCGTCGCTCGCCGCAGGATTTCCCTCGTACGTTGTTATTTCGAAGCAAATTATCCTGATATATATTCATTATAGAAATGATAATATATGCCGGGGATATGTATAACGTGTTATTAACTTCCACGAGAGAAGGATCATTAAGATTAAACTCCTCTTGACGATTTCCTTCGACTAAGTAAAATATATATAAAGTTACACGCGGCGCGCTGATTAAATCGTTTCGCCGACTGCGAGTGACGCCCGTTTGACGAAAATCCCGGTTGGCGCGCGGGACAATTGTTTCATTCGCCCGGACCGAACGGTACTCGTCTCGTTCCATTGACGAATTCGGTGCGATTGATTCGGCGCTTGGGCGTTGCGAAATCGTGGCGAACGTGCATTGCAACGTGAACAGTGAAAGTAAGCAAAAGTGGGATGACGGCGGATAAAATTTGTGTTATGTGGAACAATTTGTAATGTGTGTGTATATATATACACTGAGAAAAGTAAACAGTAAAAATTACTGCATAAATAGTAACAGTGTGATATACTTGAAAATACTTTAAGAATTCTTGTAAAACTATGTAATAAAATTTACTACATTTTACATTGTCAAATACTCTTACAAATTTGACCAAAGTAGATAATAAAAGCAGAAAAAGTGAGCAAAAATATAAATAAACATTAGACGATATCATTATTCTTATTATTTGATTGGTACACGGAAAGAAACATTGTATTAAAATTACTAGCAGAATATTAAATGTGTGACAGTAGTGTTCTACTTTTAAATTATACTTAAAAATTAGTATATATTTCACATATCTTAGTAAAAATTGCTGAAGTTTTATGTATTATTTCAAAATACAACACTTCTGTAATGCAATTGATATTTTTTGAGTAATTTTTAATACTTTTTTTTTCTTTCCGTGTAATATTTGACATATTTTTAAAATGTTCTAACCATAATTTGTCATAATATTTACTTGCTTGCCCGTTTTCCCTACTGTTATTATATAGATTGATCAAATTTGTAAGATTATTTTTTTCAGTGTATTTTAAAATCCTTCGTAGTTTGAATAAATTATTATGCGAGTCGATCATTTTACTATACATTATATAGTAATTTTTTGAGATTATTTTCCGTGTGGTAATTTGATCCAAATTAATGAGGATTTTGCCATTTTTTGTTTGTGCTATTTATATATAGTAAAATTTGTTTAATAAACTATTTGATTAGTATTTAATGGCGCTGATTCATTAGAAGTAGAATAATAAAACTCGTGTTAATTAAAAATCTGATAAAAATGACCACGGAAACATAGTAAAACTTTACGACGAAATAGTAATTCGAGAAAAAGTATATATTTTATAACCGCTCGCCGGTACCATAATGCTATTTATTAATGAGCATTGCGTTTATTTACGAAAATGTTCATATTGGATTAATAAATGATTCTGAATAAATTACAAGTTAAATAGCAAAATTACAGGGAACGTTAAAAATATGCTGAAAATTGCCATATAACATGCAACGGAACTTTCAAGGAAATAATAATGATTTAGTTATATGAGTCAGTGCTGTTATTATTATACGATCTATATTATATTTATTACAATCAGTTTCGATCCATTTTTCAAGCTTCGCCATTTTTACTATCAATTTTACTACCAATTCTATATCGATCGTGATCGTTTAAAATAGTAAAACTCATTCAAAGTAATTCGTTTCTATACCTGTTAATACGAATTAACTACGTTACCATCATAATTTTACTAATTAAATCGCAGACGGTAACGTAGCAATTTATTATTAATTAATATCATCTGCTCGGAAATTTTTTTTTGCCGATTAAAACATTTGCAACGTAACACCGGAATAAATTAGCCGTCAACCACTAAAAGCAACGAAACAATAAATATAAAGTTCAAAAATGGCCGACGATTTTATATATATTTATTATCGCGCCTCATCCTTTTACGGCTTCAAATTCATTAACCTTATAACTAAAAGACGTGAAAATTAAAAAATCGGGTAAAAAACGCCACGCGGCGCAGTAAAACTTTCAACGTAAATAATAATTTATTCAAATTACTCATTACCTTCTTATTATACCATACGCTTATTATTACACGCTCAAGTATATCGCGCACTCTCGCCATATTTATATCGTAATTTTTGCAACGCGCGTAATGCTTCGGCGTCGCGCGCGCTTCTATTTGCCGCGCGCAAATTACAATCCTCGTCTGTTTTATTTATCAAAAGTATATTTTCGCGTTATTCGATTATGAGGAGAAAAAGGAAAAAGCGGAGGAAAAAAGAAGAAAAGAGAAAAAAAAAACAAAAAAAAAAAGCACCGCGAGTCCGATACCTCTGACGCGTTAAACATCCGAATGGGCCTGTTTGGTGTATAGTAGAATATTTACGTGCTATTTATTCCACCAACACCGAAACGAGACTGCTTAACGCACGGAACGTTGATTTTAAAATCCATCCCGTGGAGCTAATTTGAAACGCGAATCAATTTAGAGAAAACATAATTTAACGGATAACCAATAATTATGAGCGCGTTTAATCTCACGGAATGATTAATAGTATTTTCGTACTGAAATTTTTGCCACGATTCTAATAGTTATCAGCGAACGGCGAAAGCAAAAAAGGCGCGCTTCAAATAATCCCGGCTTTTTGTTTTCTCTTTCGTTTCGTGCGCGGTTCAAAAATGCGTTTAACGTATGCTAATTTTATTCAGTAATGTATCAGAATTCGTTTCATTATTAAACACTCGTTTGCGAGCGCGAATAGATTTCACTGCTTTGACTAGCAAATGTATATATAGATATATTTTTTACAACTATTATACATATATATATACACATATATAATTCACTAGGCGTCGACGCAGGCACTCAATTTACCGGCCATATAAAATTACACGATTTGTCTCGTCGTATAATCCGCCGTCGAATCGTGTTTTGAAATCGTTTAAGCGTCAATCACCTCGACCGCGCACCGTAGTCGAGTTCGAACCGAGGCGCGGGTTGCGATATCGGCAAAGGGACGAGCCGATTGGGCGTCGCTGTCGTCTGTTTTCTCAAGTGTAATTGCAAACGATTCGCTTTGATATTACGACCGCGGTCGGAAGGAATTCGTTTTTCGTCGTTTGGACGGACGCTGCAAATGCGAATGTTAAAGGCATTGTTTGTGTTGAAAACGGGACCGAGTTGAGTGTTTTTATACATATATATACATATATATATATATATACACGGGGAGGCAAATAGCGAAATTTGTTATCTTTCTGGGAAAAAGCAAACCCGCGATATTCAATTTTAGTCAATACACAAAAATATAGTTATCGGACTACTGTAAATACAGTCGGCATTAGAGACGTTGCTTCGTTATTTGTAAGGACGGTATTTTTCGTGGGTATATATACATAGGCAGATACATACGTAACGTGTGTTTATATGTATGTGCCTTTATACGCGTGTGTACGCAGACGAATTGTAATTCAAATGTTTGTTGTATGTAATAAAACGGAAACTGGACTTGTATTCGTTTAAAATTCAAATTTGTCCGATAAACGAAAAAAATTATACTTTAACGCGCGTGTCACGTTGATTTGGTAAAAAAATTAATGTAAACAAAAACATTGTCAAAGCAGAAGCATTTTGGATGTAAACAAAAACACTTTTAATGTAAACATAAAGGTTTTGAATGTAAACAGAAACACTTTTAATGTAAACATAAAGAATTTTTGAGGTAAACAAAAACACTTTTAACGTAAACATAAGAATTTTGAATGCAAATTTAAGACAATCTTTCGAACCAGTTGATACGATGCATTGTTTTTAAAAGTAAAAGTATCGCGATATTAATTGTACGATATTTACTGTAGGATGTTACAACAGTTCACCGTTTATTAAAGAATTAATAAGAGCGGACAAACAAAATAACATCCAAATCCTGTTTAAGATTAAAAATGGTTTATAAAGGGATATAATTAAAAAGGGTAGGGACATTATTCCCTCGCTAAATCAAACGGATGTGGTTTATACACTGCCATCAAATGTCAGATGGAATGAAGGGAAGAACGGGAAGAAGTTTATAATGCAGGATCAAAGAACGTAGATGTAGCATTAAAGGAAGATTATAATTGGAAAACGCAACGCCTGATTAGGGCAAAGTGAAAGTTTAATATAAAGAATCTGAGTTTGAAAAAATATGTTTGAATTGGGAAATTTGGCATTTAATTTTCTCTTTTAAAGATAGTGATCGTGAATCATAAACTGGCACGAAAAACGTATTGTTTTTTTATATTTTTAACAAAAGCAAAAACATCTTCAACAGTAAACATAAACAATTTAAGTGTAAATAAAAATACTATCAACACAAACATAAGCACTTTAAAGGCAAATAACAATAATTTTCACATAAACGTAAGAAATTTTAAATTTATGTCCCCGCAATATTATACATAATGGTTAACACATAATTCCGTGCAAATTAATATAAAAATTAACCGTTTCAATAACTTGAATCCATAATGACTTTGCAAATTGAATTTTAATTGAAAAGTGTCATGGTCAATTGACCGGAATGTATAATATAAAGTTATAAAAGAGTCGGTATAAATATATACAATTTATAAAAAAATTCACTCTAGTTATTTTAATACACAACTAACTTACCGAAAACGCCTGAAAACAAACAATACATAATTAATAAAAATGCATTCATACACGGAGAAAAAAAGTATTAAAAATTAATCATAAAAATAGTAAATGTGTGACAGTGATGTTCAATACTAAAATAATTCATAAAATATCGGAAATTTTTACAAAAATACATGTAATTTTTACTAATTTTATATGTATTATTTGAAAATAAAACACTACTGTTACACATTTGATAATTTATGAGTAATTTTTAATAAATTTTTTCTTTCCGTGTATTCGCGTTATTTTAACACATTAACATAGCGAAATTGTAAAAATCCACCATCAATTCATATTCCACGAAACAGACGGCACATTTTTCGCAATTAAAACCAGCTATAAGAAATAATCGCAATTTATTTTACTAGAACATAACATTAATTTCAATGACACTTTGCATACAACAGCCGTCGGGCCCGGACAATTTATATTACAGTTTATTATTCTACATACTTTTAGTTCAAATGCGATTGTAAACAATCGAATCGAGCCGATTCGGGCGAATTAATATCCGAAAGTGCAGCTGCTCCGACGCAAACTAAACCGTTGATTTGGCGCGGCCGAAATTATTTATTTATCCGGGGCAAATATTTAGCAGCGGCGTGCGGCCGGGTTTTTGCGCCCGGGCCTTCGCGGCGCGGCGCAATCGATAACATTATATCACCCGGCGGAGACCATTATTGCCCGGTATGAATAATAAATTTTCATAATACATTTTCGTCGGTCGCGCCCATTTACGGACGAAATTTTTCGAATAACTCTCGCGGCCGGGGCCGCGGCTGCATAAGTCGCCAGAATTAATCACAGTCAAAATGACGTATTTTCTTAATCCAACAATACGCGCGGACCGAAGTAAATCAGAATCGCGGCAAAAGTTTTCCTTGTCAACAAGGGCAAGTGTGCTTTGGCTCGGGCCGCACAAGTGCGCGCAGCCTGCGCGATCCAAAAAGTCTTGTAATTCATGCGACGTTGTAACTGCGCCCGCGATCTCCCCTGCGGATAAATCCAAAGCCGCCATTCACGTGTAATCCGCGTAATCTTATCTGCCGGAAGACGAATGATAATCAAATTCCGTTATACGTGAAACTATCAATCGCGCGTTCGAGTGCGTTCCGTTTGGTTTGGCTCGCGAAAAAACGCTGATTAAATTTCCCGACAGAAATTACCCCCCCCCCCTCCCCCTCTTCACCACTGAGCCACTCCAATCGACCGATGTATAATCGAAGGCAAATTTTCACGTCTTGTCGCCACGATCTAGGCGCGTCAAAATTAAACGATTCTTGACCGATTTTAACGATGAATACAACGGCGATCGTAAAACGAAAACCACCGCAATAATTGTTGTATTGAAATAACGTTATATAGGATTGGAATTTGCAGTAACAGTGCGCGTTCGATAACCCTGTGGAACGTGTTTATCATTAAGAAGAACGGATGTACTTTGATGTGGATATTAGTAAATCGTGAATATGGATGTTGATTGATTAACACTCATCGTTATTATGATCTTAAGATCATTTTCGAATTACACGATGAGTTACGCATTATTATTTTGATTATAATTGATTGCAACTGATTATTGTCATATAATAAAGACAATAATAATTATAGGAACAATGATTTACAACAATAATTTACGATCTACGTGTTCAATCTTGTGTAGATCGTATGGATATCACGATTTATCATAATTATATTCCTAAATTTATATTTAATTTGTACTTCATGGGTAATCAAAATTAAATAGTGCAATCATAAAATGATTTGCAAAATAATTATATGAATGACGATTTTTCTGATTTTGATGGTGATTATAATCGTAATCATATTCTAAATCATAGATCAACCAGGATTGCTTATAATTATAACCTTACGATTATTTATAAACTATTATAGGTAAAAAAATATTACAACTGATCACTTCAATAACATACGCGTATCATGATTACCACGATTGATCGTGATAATGATTGAAATATCATACCAAAACAATTATTAAATAAGATTGATGATATAAGTATAACCTAAATATCGCTCATAAATTGCATACGAATCAAATTATATTAAGATTGACCAATTTGAGACAACATACGGATCGTGATTGATCGTGATTTTAATTCTCAGATCATTTTCAAATCATATAAATCAAGACTGATAAGGCTTGTTAATTGTCAGATCATATATCGATAAACATTGATAAATAATATAGCTCTATCATTTTCTAATCTTATATGGATTGTTTAATTATAACAAATACATATAAGATTTTTTGTTGTATATACGAAAATATTTTCTATATTAATTAAGACAATAAATAACCTGAAACTAAAACATATAGCAATAAAAAAGCTATAAATTAAGTTTATAGAATTTGACATTTATACGTTCGTGAGTTAAATATATGTACATGCATGTGTGTGTATGCGTGTGTATGAGAGTGATATATATATATATGATAATTCAACTGTACGATTAATAATTCCAGTACGAGAAACATTTAGCGTTAATTTTATTCCGATTGGAATATTAACTGTTCGCGCGCACGACGACGATGCCGAACAATCAAACTCAAATGTTTATATCATTTTTTTAATGTAAATACTACATGTTAATATGTCAAGCAAATTGAGGTCAAATATAATGCCAGTGGAAAATCGCGCGCATTATGAAATCCGCGCCAAAGTTATATAATATACCGAGAGATAATAAAAGTGCCGATTGCGAAATTGTGCACGTGGTAATTGTTTCGAATCAATATTCAGCGTTAATTCGCGAACGTCAGCTGCTAATCCACCTTTTTGTTGCGAAACGAGTCTGGTGCTTGTCGAGAATCTCGTTTATCTGCCGGAAGAATCATTTTCCTTTCGATTTGTTCGTCCAAACTCGCTCGTTGTTTCGGGATGTCATTTTTTTATACGTCAACAAACTGACGTTTTGATATAATTTACTCAACGTTGGTAAACAACAACAGCGTTCAGTAATTTTTACTACACAGTTTGGTAATCTTTGACCGGAGTTTAAACGTTTCCACCATCAGTTACTTCCAGTTTAACCATTGTTACTCAAATTCTTTGCAACGTCTTACGAATAAGACGCCTTTGCACTGTCAAAATTGACAGCTCAAATGTGACAATATACGTAATACGTCTTTTTGACTCATTTGCTTTGAAATGAAACTACGCCATTTCGTGTTTTACAATTATTATAGTTGACATAATTAATTATATAATTTAACCAGGCCACATTTCACTCGGTCGGAGTTATGGCTGAACCATAATAATATATATATATATATATGTGATTCGCATAAATTGTCTGTAATTAGAATATTCAAATGATTTACGTACGTTGTACACAAAATGAGTGGGCTTCATTTACATTTTCGCGTTGTTCGAGCAAAATCCAAGCAAATCGTCTCGTGGCGTTGTATGAAATAGAAATAATTCGCAGATTAATTCCGCGATACGGCGCGCTTTTTTTCGCGTCGAAAAAAGAAGTCGTCCGAAGTACGACTGTATTAAGGCACTTTCACATCCTGCGTCCCAGTTTCGTTTCAAACGATGTTAAAATCCCGCATGTTCGATTCGCGCTCCCCCGACAAGCACGTCGAAGACGTTAAAATTGAAATGCGATGTAAGTTTGGCCATAATAAGGATGCCGTACTACGATTTAAGGCCGTTATAAGGATTTGAATTGTCGACCTATTGAATTGTATATAAATATAAAAAATTACCTAATTAATTTATACACTTATCACGATCGTACAATCGTTTCTGTACCAAAAATGAATCCTGAATCGATCTTAATTACAATCGTAAAATTGAAAGTTTCTGTGGATCACGATTAATGAGGTTTGATCATACATGGATTACGATCGTACATGATTGTATTTTTAGGCTTCATGTAAGTCATTATCAATCATTGTTATAATCTTAGGATCACTTCCAAATGATTTATGAATCATAATTATAGATATTGATCAGGATTGGTCATGTCTGGAACCGAACGTGAATTATTATAATTAAAATCATCACCGGACTGTGTATGTATAGGTAACAAAATGGTGTGTTTAAAATAAACACGAAATAAATAATAAACACGTAAGAGATACTTGAACTAAAGACTTTATTGAACAACTTATAGCGCGCGGTTTTATGAATTCAATGCTTTGCGTTCGACAGCTCAACTACGAGTCCTGTACTCACGCTTTCTCTGACGAAAATTAAATCGACCTAAAACACCGGTTTATCATCCAACAACTCGCGATTTCCCACGTATGGATCAATGTCGATCATTATTATAATTCTAAAATCGTGACTACGATTACGATGATCAT
The DNA here is from genome assembly GCA_022817085.1 of Psilanteris sp. ZL-2020. Lineage (NCBI taxonomy): Eukaryota > Metazoa > Arthropoda > Insecta > Hymenoptera > Scelionidae > Psilanteris > Psilanteris sp. ZL-2020. The sequence goes on from JABFQC010001819.1 coordinate 17,827, forward strand.
TTCCATACAAAATGTTAATCCAGATCAACATATGAATATTTCATATCCTGTACAGTTGTTATGCCT
>JABFQC010001820.1:0-17892 GCA_022817085.1 Psilanteris sp. ZL-2020
TATGTTTAATTAACTATTGACTAGACGTGATCTTTTTTTTTGCAAACAGGAGCGGGCGTACGGGTTTCAGTGAGTGCTCGGGTGCTAGGGAATGTATATAAGAGACAGGTATTGTTTAATTAAATTTAAATAAAAAATTTAATTAAAATAAAAATATTTAAAAAAAAAAAAAAAAAAAAAAAAACAAATAAAAAAAAAATAAAAAAAAAATTCCTGGAAGTAAATCAAATACCGCGAAGGCGATTAGAAACAGAAGTAGTTATTGAAAAAAATGTACTTCAAAAACTTTTACCGTTGACGTGTTATGTTGTTTAAATAAAATATTGTACCGATCGATAAATTAATATGACAAAAATATAAAAAGCAAAACAAATTCGCACGAAATATAAAAAATTCTGTAAACGTTATTGGTGATTTACATACATAGTCATATAATTGCCATTTCTGTTAAGTCTCTATTATACATGTATAATTCTGCACACATAGGAATACTTTCACTTAGAAAATTAAAAGATTTGCAGATAAGTGAAACAATTTAAGAAAAATGAAACGTTTTAATTAATCCCCAGCAGGTATTATTTGACTTTGTAAGTAAACTTAATTTTTTTCGTGTCCAAACATTGTTTCTACAAACTGTCATTATCTTCATAATAGATGAACAAAAAAGTAATTACTATCTGTCAAACTTATTTAAGTCGAGATCTGTACAGATCGAGATAAATGAAGATCTGAAACTAAGCGCGCTTAGTGGAAATTGTCTATACGAAGCATCTTGCTCAGTGAATTAATTAGATTCGAAGCGACTTATCTGAACCTGCTTAAACCTCATCGGATTTAATTAATCACGTCAACCCGAAACTCACGTCAAAAGTAACTCACATTTATTCTTCTTATCAGTGACCAACAATCACTGTCTTCAAATCATACGGCGAGATTATTTTATTGCTGCTTATTTTAAGACACTTTAGAACTTAAATCTCTGTCTTACGCTTACGACGACTATTTCATTAAATCCAATGATTTATAATATGTGGTCGACACTGAATTTCATTTATGTACTATTTGCCGATCCAAAAATTGCACTTCAAATCTGTACAATCAGTTATATTTATTGTTGGTATTCGGCTTACCAACCAGCCTTCATACCTTCGAAAAAATATTTTATCGTCAATATTGAAAGTTCAATTTAAAGCAGATTTTTCTCTTGTATATTCTCGTTTATTTTCAGAAACGTCCATTAAATTCCCCAAAGAGAGATATCTATATCTAAAATGGCCCTGAAAATCACTTCGAATAAAATTGGTTTATAACTCCGTTGGTCACTCGTGTGGCACTTACGCAAGCAGATTTTCGCAATTAGAAAAAGACTTTCACGAGATTCAACAATAAACAAACAATTTTTTGCCACGACGAATTGCAGGATCGCGCAAATTGAAACAACAAAAACTGTCATTAATATCAGTATTGCAGAACGTACTTCCACGGGATACGTCATTCAATCATTTATCTTTCTACATAAAAACGATTGTAAAACTATATCGTTAGTTATCTACACTAAATCCGTAATTGCAGTGCGTTGATGAAAGTGAATGAATGAGAGAATAATATGAAATTCGATCAGATTAAAGTATTATCTATAAAATAGAATCTTACACACATATAGATGACAGAATTACAAAATTGAATCCGTTGAATTTCATTAACGCAATTTTTTAATGAAATTCTATTGAAAAGGGGAGAAAAACAGTTTACAAGCGTCACTTTTATCTACACTTAAAGCAAATTGATATTTTCGTTGCGCGCGTACCGTAAAAATGATATTTAAAAAATTGCGACGCATAAATAGGAAAAGCGAGTCGCTCCAGGAACCGTCATAAGAATGACTGCGTTGTATAGTAAAACCGACCGTGTAATTTGAATAAATAATTTACCGCTATTTATACATAAAAGTTTACCATGTATCGTATGGTAATTCGGTGTCATACGCTCAAGAGCGTCCCACTCGCACTATTTATATTACAATATCGTCGATAGCATTTTTGTCCGAGCATAGACGTTTAAGGAAACTATAAAAGGACTTGAAATAACCCGCGGAAGGACCCGTCCGGCAATCCCAGTTATCCTCGTAAAAACGAACGCCGACGACCGGCCGATAATTCGTTGTAATTTGCGATCCGTGTAAGGTTATCGGATGCATAATTCGCTGCAATCATTCACACTCGCGAATTTTATTCTGGCCTTATCTTGCATTATTAAAGGTTTGTGAGAGCCGGCGATCACGCGGGATGGCTGATGTAATTTTCATTGGAGCAAAACGTGCGCAGGAGTCGGAGCCCGGGACCGCTAGGCTGCGAAAAGACGAGCGCGCGTGCAGGAGCGATTTTATGAATTGACTCTCGTGGTCGTAAGGCGCAGCTTAAAAGCACGCCGAGTCAGAAAGACTCGCGCCATTATCGGCTTGCGCGAATATTAACGAGCGGTGCGCCACGATTTGCCGATTAATCATTTAAACGCCGCGATGTTCGTGTTACGGAAACGCGCTAAATGGAATGGACGCGTCGGTGTGCAGCTTCGCCGATTGCTTATAGATCCTGCGAGCACGCCCACTCGCCGCCGGCCTGATCGTGGTACACGCTCGGCGCTTCTTGTTCGACTCGGCTGCTTTTAAAGCCGACGAAATGTTTATGGTAATGGACCTATTAATTTCGTGGCTTTATTCAATTAATCGTTATTAAAACATTGCCTCGAAAATTCAGTCCTGAAATTCGCGGCCGAAAGGGATGAAAACGATTATCGAGTCGTGTGCGTGCACGCGGAATATTATAATTCAACGTAATTCCGTCGAACGTAGCAAAATCGACGTATACTTTTAAACTTTCAAATTTGTTTCGTCAATTACGAGTAAAGTGAAACGTAAACTCGTGCCAAATCGTGTTGTCCATACAAGAACGTTTATTGTAAACAAAAACACCTTTAACGTAAACATTAGAGCGTTTAATGTAAACAAAAACAATAGCAGAATGTATAATGTAAATAAAAACACTTTTAACATAAACACGAGGGTGTATTATGTAAACATAAGTACAATCCTGCATTTAGAATAAGATTTATAATTATTTTTTTTCTAGTGTATATATATTTACAGTATCGCAATTAACATTTCGATAGGCTGTATTATTGTGTGCGAGAAACGATCGAAAAGATTACTATTGTAATAATTACTTTATTTAGAAGTGAAGTATGAAGATCGATGAAAGTAATTTTTATTAACACAAACGTGTCGTTTTTGATGGAGGAAAGTACAATCTCATGTGGGTTCCATTGAACCTCAATATAATAAGGCGGTGTATTTGTGCAAAAACAGTATGATAAATAGAAGCGCGGTAATGATTTATTGAGGCATTTGAATGTTTCCGTGTGAATATGTAAACAGAAAAGTGGCATTGTGCATCGTGTCATATCTTTGAAGTTTGTTTAAACGCATCGCAAACAGCATGATTGTATTTATAAAAGTTTTGAATTGTCGAGTAACTTTCATTGACATTCAAAAGTGTTGTACTCGGTGCAATTAATGGAAACGAAGAATTATTTGATATTTATAGATGACATTAAATTAATCGAACAATCGAAAGGAAATTAGATTATAAAAATAAACACCGATGCATTACCACTTAAACTTTTAATTTTGATTTGAATTATTTGCAAGAGGCCGCAAATAACTCAATTTTTTTTTGATTCCAGTAAACATAGATTTAAAGTGATATTTTTATAGTTGCGTAGATAATTTATTATGATAATTTTAATGCATACATTAAAGATTTAAATCTTCTTACACTAAATACAACTCATATATCATATATGACTTGTAAGAAAAATTCTATTTATTTAATAATTGATATAAACTATTGGTTTCAATATGCAAGCTACGTTTGAAACTATAATGTTATTATTTATAGCGCTTTAAATTAATAACAATTTCTTTTAGATTTTTCCACATTGTTCAAAGAATGTAAAGATTACCTGTATACGGTTGTACTTAGATAACAAAATCATGTAATATGAAGACGTAATACTATCAGTTGTCGAGAATACATACTAGAGCACAATTACGATAAATGTGTCAGAATATCTCTAGTATATTGCTAGCAGATGCTAACATAATATAAGCATTACGCGAAAATTAATGTTCGTATAACACCTGCACAAATACGTGCATGTTTAGCAGTAACTATTATTAAATATAGTTTATATTTCTTCAAAGTAAAAATAATAGTTTAAACGGCAATACTTTCAACTTGAATTATATTCTCCAGATTAGCATGTATATTCATGGTATTTAGAAAATTGCTCATGATATGCCTGTATTCCCGGAATGTTACGTACAAATATATTAATTTTATTAATAAAATTTAAATAAATATATATTTAATTTACATATTACTTAAATATATATAATGTGTTTAAACAAAAATTTGTTGGTTTTGTATTTGAATTATTAAAATTTAGTCAGATTTATTTTAATATTATTTTTTGCGTATTTTACAATTATTTGATTGTCGATAAACATAAATTGAAATTGAAATCTGAAACCGAGATAATATTCGGGATACAAAAAGAGTATATCTTTCAGACAAAACGTACCGTTTCGTATTACTTGTATAAAAATTAAAATTTATTAAAAAGAAATCGTTTTAAATGCGTGGTGTAATATAATATCTAATTTAATGGAAAACTCTGAGGTAAACGGAAGCATTTTAATATTATAATATTACCATCAAAATACATTGAAACTATATATCTGCAATTGCTAATGAATTACGAAAACTGGAAAATATATAAGACTGTTTATATATTTATTTTATAATTTAGTTCGGACTTTCGATTTAAACTGATAGGAAAATATCACGTTAAAAATAGTTTTCGGCGAAAAAAATCGTATTATATCATTCAATGGTACGATTGTATAAATAAAATTTTAAATTCGGTTTTAATATTTTTTTCAAGATTTTCGAGAATCCATTAAAGGGATTTCCATTAGTGAGAAGTGCCTTAACATTTTTAACTTGTCTCATAAGTTGGAAGCACATATTTGAAATGTTCCAAAGAGCGGTTATACATCACATTCGGAGTGTTAATACGAATGATATATGATGCGTCATGTCGGAGTCTTCTCTGGTAATTAATACTGCAGATGAGAATTTGGAAAATTGGGTTTCAATTTTAGGAAGCTTTTACTTCAATCTGATCGTCGATCGATGGAAATTGCAAAAACGTAAAATGTAGATTGTAGACTGAACGAAATTGCCACTTAAAAGACTATCGCCACGACGCGCTTAAATAGTCCCAGCACGTACGTAGGTCTTTAATGAAGCAAATATTTATTATCTAAACCTCAGCGAGTGCAAACAACATTTTTCATTCCATTTCATTGACTAACTTTTAACGTAATTGGTATAAAAATTATGTTCGTGTACCCAACACATAAACAAAATTCAATTATTCAAACAAATCTAATTATCATTTAATTCAATTACTATTAATTAAATAATTACTTTATTAAATATTCTAATTTGACAACGTCACTTCCAAAGTACGTTCTTGAATAAATTAAAGCATACATTAATATTAATTGCTTTTTAAATTTTGTTAAAAGTTTTTCAATTAATTGTAATATATTGGAGTTAATAATATACAATATTTATAATTAAATAGCTTTATTTATTTTACATACTTTTGGTAAATATATATATAATAATCTATTAAATATGATGAATAATCAAAAGCAAAAAAAATAAACAAAATAGCTAAAAATTTTAATTACATTGTACATTTCTAGATTAGCATTCATGCATAAATACTATTTTAGATATGTTTAGACATTTTATAAACATAACTACCTAAAAATTAACTATTAACAGAATCAGAAGTCATTTAAATTACGTTTAGATTATTATAAAAATTTATTTACTACATTTTGGAGCAATAATTATTTAAGAAAGAAATTATTATAGAAATAAATATAGTAGATAATTTAAAGTGAATACGAAAATGAAAAATATCTATTTTTAATATTAAATGATTTCATATAAATATATATTATAATTACAGAATGAAATATTAGTACTTTTTATTAATATGCAGTATTATTGATTTATGAACATATAACTTTATATTTTTACATTGAATTAATTATAAATGTAAATTGAATATTAAATAAAATAATTTCATTAATAAAACTATAAAATATAAAAATTATTAATATTATCACATATTTTATAACTTTAAATGTAGATATGACATACAATATTTTCATTTTTAAGATTATTTTAAAATGGCATGACTTGAAGTGCCATTTCTTTTATGTTGAAATTCTGAGTTTCTTACTTTTCTTAGTATAACTTTTATTGTTTTATTATTATTTTATTCCATTTCAAATATATTTCCACATGATATAAATTTTATTTTAACTCATATTTAGTTTGTATTCATACTTATAAAATAACTATTTATAACTATCTCTTATAAAATTCATCATTTAAACCAAAAGATTATGATTCATTGAATTTTATTAAAATTTAAATTATCTTATCCGGCCAACATTTCAAGTTAAATTTATCTTTATTTTAAACGAAATTACAATTAATCTCTTTGCAGAAACAAATTTTAATGGATTTCATATTGTAGAAATTAAAAAATGTTGAATAAAAAAATTTAAATTAATTTGCTTTTATAATGCATATTAAACAGGTTATAATATTAACGCATATTATAACCTTTTTTTGTAAGTTATAATTTTGATTTTTACAAAAATTCAAAATTAAAAAGGTCAAATTTCAGACTGAGGTTAACGATCCTCTTCGCAATTTTCTCCACCAAAAGCAGAAAATATACGACTATAGAACTCTGTCGAAAATATTCTTTTTTAAAATAACACCTTTCAGTAAGGATCCGTGAGAAGTAAATACAGATCAGATGCTTTCAGGTGATAAGTTCAGTTACTCGTTATCACCCAAAGAGTTTTAGCGTTTATCTTTTCAGCAAATTCCTTGTTCATTTCCTTGCCTTAAATCGAAGGATAAAAATTCTTTCATATAAATGGATAAAAAGAAGATTCAATAAACACTTAAATAATGTTAACAAATAATAATAATAATAATAATAATAATAATAATAATAATAATAATAGTAATAACAATTCTCTTTCTAGATAGTATATTAACAGTTACGAAATACGAAAAAATAACTCGATTTGGATATTTCTAAATTTAACTATTAATTATATATAATATACAAAGGAATATTAAAGCAAAAGCGAATTAAAAACAGAATATAATATTATTTAATACAAAAAAATCAATTGTCCAAACCGAGCAAACTGAGTTTGCGTTATTACATAACGATTAAATTATTATTAAACCCCATCAAAATTCAGTTGAAATTAAAATTCAATATCAACAGTCATAAGTCAATTAAAATTATAAATCGAATCGAAAAAAATATGAAACTATTTTTATCCGTTCTTATTACCTAACTCGAACAAGTGCGAAACTAAACTTTTTCCATAACTCTACTTCGTGCCTTTAATTCATCGACAGCAAATTCATCGACGACAATTCGAAAATTATTGATTTTCAAGCTCATAAAAAACGATAGTTGCGAGCCAACAAGTTTGCGTTAATAGATTAAAAGTTACTTATAAATAAACGTTTGTCGCAGAGAGCGTTCGTTTTGCACTTAGGAAACAGACGACATCGATCCAAGAAGAAATAAGGCTTCTTGCTTTGTTACATGCAACAGAAGCATCGCGTTTCAATTGAGTTTCAAATAGTTCACAGCCTAACGAACCGTACTTATAGAACATTGTTCGTTATGAGAATTGTAATTAATAAGACGCGAATTTATCTGCAACGGAATATAGCGTTTGATATGCTGAATCCTCTCCATGCACCTGATATTAATTTTCTCACCGAATTGTAATAAACAGATCGTCTAATCGAAATAATAATTGTCACAAGTAATTGTTTATTACATTTTATCGCAACGCGCGACCATTCATTTAGCGAATAAACTTGAGCTTTAAGTCGGTGATTTATTCAGCACGTTTGTTTTTACTTATATTTTCCACGCATTTATTTTGCATACGGTTCAGAAAGTTGGCATGAACATACATTGTGCATATACAATTTTCGAGACAAAAAATATGCATCAATGAAAGTAATGAGGCTTGCATTTATGAAGTCATGAAAGAGCGTCGCAATAATACGATTAATTGCGATAGTTTTAAACGCAAGTAAAAGAAAGGTTTAGCGGTATCGATTGCCATACTGAGAAACATAATATTGAAAAGATTATGTAACGTATTATGCGAACAAGTGTTGTATTGTAAACAAAGTGGTAAGAGTCGTAAGGTCATTTCAAAAAACAAAATATGAAAACCGTAAATATTATTTTTATCGCCTTTCGAACGAGCGTTATTTATTTTCATAGCGTGACCTTGCGGCTGTTATCAATTTGTTTACAATTCAATACTTCGACATAATCTTTGTTCTATTACGACTTACTAATACAAATATATGGAGCGTAGTTTTTGTTCAGTTTGCAGCCTACTTTCGCAATTACCTATAATCAAAATTCCTGAAAAGCCCATTTCAATGTAAAATATGAACATAACCCAATCTCCGAAGGACGTTAAATCCGACTTAATTAAGCGGAAGCATACAATTATGATTTCAAAGAAAATCGACGATGAGCTTGAAATTCGAGTTTAGGTATTCAACCTCAAAGTCCGAATCAGACATCGAAGCCAGGTCTTAGGAACGGAAAAAGCCAGCTGAAAATTGTTTTGATTGCTCGGAATCTGGCCTGACACACAGACGTTCGAGTATCAAACACGATGGCAGGTTTGATACGGGCTGTTTTGCAATTCAGTGAAAGCGATTGAAATCTTAAAGACGCGAATACGGAACAATTTTGCGTCGAATCTATCCAGACTTTGGCGAAGAAACAGTTGAAGCTTTATCCCGGCTTAATTAACATTTGTAAAGAAGAGAGGGGTTGTGGAATTCTGGTACTTGCTCGTCCGCGGGAGAAAAGCGTTCCAACCTGAAAGCTTAATTAAAGCTCGAAACGCAGCGATCCATAAGCCAACTCTGCTTCCGAATGCTGCATTATTTACATTTTGTACAATCGTAAATTGCCTTTACATGACCGTCCGCGTTTCGCTTTAATCATTTATACAGCTTTAGTTGTAGAAATATGTATTTTGTAAAATCACCTGGACTAACTGCACGCGGGACCGAGGTGTGCGTAGAAATTGAGGAACAAATGGTGGAAGGGATATGCCAAGGGATGCGCTGTTAATTGCTACGACTTGTTGACAAAAGCAAGAATGGAACAACTAACGTATGCTTTCGTTCGCGAAACTTGAGATGCATTAGGTTAATTGCACGCAACTGATATCACGTGTAATTGCATAATGTAATTAGGACAATTTTTTTCGCCGTTGCTTTAAATAAGTGCGAGTAATTGAAGTTATTGTTTATATTTCGTTTAACCGATTAACAAATCAGAATAAAATTATTCGAATCAAATATATACTTTACGCGTGCCCTTGGGGTTAATTGTAATTGTGAATTCGCGTTGGTAAGATTATCAACGAAAGATCAGAAAATTGTATACCGTACAGGCATATATTTATGTTTACATTAAAATGTGTTTATAGTTGTATTAAAAGTGTTTTTGTTTATATTACGATTCTTTGTTTGCATTACGTTTAAAAGACTACTATGTTTTTTTACTAGAATATATTAGATACGTTTAACAATTTTCTTATTCTTTCTTTTTTTTCTTCTTTTTTTGTTTTAGTATTTAAAATTAATGTTTTGCGCATGACAAATAATGTATGAATTAAAAATGATTTAACGCCATCGAAAAATAACATTGTTAATTTTTTTTTGTATTTGCATAAATAAATATTGTGCAACCGATAGCTGATAAGAATTCGCTATCAGTTAAACTATTACACGAAACAAATATTCAAATTATTGATTGAAAAGTATTTTCCAGGGAATGTAAATATAAATTGTTTGAAATTATACATTAAATGGTGCAAATGAAATGTCGGGTTATTAATAAATATTTTACAAATAGTTTTGAAGAACGCAATTGATTGCGACTAGCGTTAAATTTTGAATATCACATTATAACCGTGCAATAAATATATATAAATTAAACGCGACTTGTAACTGGTTCTAACCTTTAAGGGAATTTCGATGCTTAATTTCATTGATTTTGTAAGTATTCGATATCAACCATTTATTACATTTTGTTTATAAAAAAAGTCGGTTGCGTGTCGGTGCATAGGTTACTTGTGTTATTAAACGTACCCTTGTACTTATTTCGTATTAAAAAATAATCGGGAAATTGACGTTTTAATCATTGCGGCTTTCTCAATGTACGCAGAAAAAAGTGATTTTACGAACTTCACCAAACCAGATAATAAAAATGGAAAAAATATACAGAAATGTAATCAAGGTGACAAATTATGATTTAAAACTTCTAAAAGCTTGTCAATAATATTCAAAAATATGTTTTAAGTATTTATTAAACTACGTACATACATTGATAAAATTTGTAGCGTTAATTTCTCAGTGATATAAGACAACTGTACTCTTTAAATGAGGACTTGATCATTTTTCCGAAAAGACCAATCTCAATCGTTTTGCGTTCGTTTAATATCAAAATTAATGTCGGTGTTGATTGGTCGTGACTAATTATTTTCCAGATAAACAGCGAACTATGGTCACATCTACATTTACAAATACAACTAAATCTCTGGAAGAAACGTATTATACAATTGAATAGTCGATTTACACTCTGTGATTTCACGACAACAACAAACCTAATAACACGAAATGATTTTTTATTAAAGCGTTATTTCGTACCATAAATAGGATTTTGAAAGTAAGTTACAAGCGCCGAGGTTTATCTATAAAAGCTATATTTTGCGAAGAATATATAAGGTAGATTGAAAAATAATACAAAATCTGAGGTAAACGAGCGAAACCAGTTTTATTATATATTTTAATTACGATGCACGAGAAAGTACCCCATTAATCGCGTTAATATTAAACGCCGTGCACATATTAAACGAGAAATGAATGTCTTAAAACAAAATGCAACGAATGTTTACGTTTTGATCTAAAATTAAACGCCGTTTCTCGGCTGGCGTCGGTTGTTGTATATGAATAATTATAACTAAACTCGCCCCGAAAATAATTACAATTTTGATATCAAGATATTATATCAAAATACCCTTTCGCGATATTACAAAATCTTATTTGCGCTTCAGCGTTGATAATGACTTGATTAAAGTAAACTTTCGCGATGCTGATTTTACAAACAAATTTTGACGAGTGAATAAATCGCGTGACGCGCGGTCCGCGCCCAAACCGGTTTCAAAGCAAAACGATATTCATAAAAATGGTAAGACTTCGCTCATTGATATAATACGATCGATCGAAAGCGATACCGAAACTCGCTTGCGCTGAATACTATATGCGATCGTCGATCAATTATTTACAGAAATCAATTAGGTGAATATAACGCAGCTTTCGGTGGAAGGAATTTCGACCGATCGCTTTGATGAATTCGTAAAACGCACGGCGCCCAATGAAAAATCGTTGCCATTTGAATGAGAAGTTGCAAACATTTTTGTAGACGCGCGCGCCCGTTGCTGCTTAATGGCCCCAAAATATACAACTAGGATTTTGTTGCAGATATCGCTGGAGGCTATCTGTGCTTCGTCGTCAGTATATTTGGTATCGGCGTCGTTACGGCCGTCATCGGCGATGTCGCGTCATATTTTGGATGCACTTTGGGCATTAAAGATTCAGTCACCGCTGTCGGCTTCGTCGCGTTAGGCACGAGCATTCCCGGTAAGTGTTTATTTTTATTTCAGAAGTTCACAATATAACGAGATACGGCTCGACGGAAAATTGCTATATCCAGGCTGCAACTGTGAGTGCGTAGCTGAAGATTGCTTTCCCGATATCAAACTGATACTTTTGGTGCGATGATATCGCCTGTTATAAAATGACAAAACTGGATATTTCATGTTGTTTCAAAATCTAGGATCTCAAGGATTTTATATTTCATTTATATACTTTAATTTAATTTAATTTAATCTTATCTCATTTAATATCGTCCCTTTTATTTTTTGTTGTTCACAGTGTCGTCTTTCGAAGGAACTTTCGTTATTAATTTGTTACTATATTTAATTACGCTTCGACATTTTTTTAAGATTATAAGGCATTGATTTATTGTTTGCATTAGTTTCGTGTAATTTATATTATTTTGATGTTAAATTTGTTCACTTTGACAGCTTAAAACGAATTTTTTACTTTAATTACACGGACCCATTAAAAGAGCTATAAATTTTCTGATACAAAATCAACCGAAAACGAATATTTTTATACCAGCAATAGTAATTAGACCATTAATTTTGATTGCGAAAATCTATCCGTGTGTTTGCAACTGTTACTTCCAGTTCATATAACGTAACCTTCATAACGTCGTAAACAATTATCATTACGAATATATGTATAAAACGGGATATATGTAATTGACTAGTGGATTATGGAGTTTGAATCAGTATAATAACAATACGACCGTAAAACGTGACGTTGATAATTGATATCTGATAAGACACACACGGACCGACAGATTTGACTACATTCGAATTGAATTAGAAAGTACAAAAAAGTCAATTAAAAAATACGAATCGAATCGGTCGTAAGAAAAAATATTTTTTTATAATTTAGAATGTCTGCGCTGAAAGAAATAATCCTGCAAACTGTACCAGACAGTATTGTTAACATCGGATAAACAGGAAAAAATTTCAATAAATACCTGAAAATATTATTATTTTTATCAGATTTTTATAACATTTATTGAAGTTTTAGCTATAATTTAACATATTTGTTTACATTATTTTTTCTTTATCCTATGTTTAGAATATAGTATACACTCAGAAAAATTAAACGTAGAAAATTACTGTTTATAATACTAATTTGGAGACATTAAAGTAAAAACCTAAAAATTAGTAAAAACCTAAATTTTTCCTTGTAAAAATACAGTTTTTCATACCAAATTTTCCTTCTATTTTATAGTATAATGCCATTATAAACAGTAATTTTTAGGATTTTGTTTTAATGTCGCCAAATTAGTGTTATAAACAGCACTTTTCTAAGTTTAATTTTTCTGAGTGTATGGTAAAATCTGCGGGATTATTTCTTTCAGTGTTTCATTTGTCAACAATATATTTACAATAATTTATAAGACGATATAATTGATCATCTATAGGTATAATAATGCATTAGGACGTACCAAGTAATAACAAGTAATATTTACTATTGAGTTATAATCAAGCTTTCCCTCAACTATTTATATTCTTATAATTAATGACTTGAGTTAAACTAATGGGAAAAATCGTGTATGTATAAATAAAATATTTTGTACCGTATAATTGTGTCTGTAATAAAAAGGCTGCGTTACGTTGAAGGGGATAGTTTATTTGACGCGGTTCAATTAATTTTATTATAAATAATACGTCTGTATTAAAAAGGCAATAAATATCAAGTGTTTTATTATCCCCGCGTGAAGCATTAGATATGAGACAAAAAAAAAACAGAAATAACAAATTGACATGAATTTTCGTAAGTTGTAAACGGCGCATTCACAACTAAATAAAATTACAACTTGTTAAGTTTAATCGCATAAAGTGCATTTTGTATTCAATTTTATTGTAGAAACAAAATGTAGCGTAAAATGAAATGTCTTGTAGAATAACGTAAATTTTCAAATGTTTTATGTTTCTCTTTAAGAAGTAAATGTATTTAACGTAACGGACGAAATTCGCTATGATCGTACTGTTATATAAGTAAACAGGTACAAGTTAATAATTTGTAATAGTAGAAAACATCCCTCGCGCCGCATAAAAATTAATTTACACTTTCCGTTTCCGTCTTTTTGTTTAATTCGCGTATACGCGGTAACGTTACACAATGCAAATTAATGTCCAAGTAAGGAAACTCAATTTTGACTTTTTCTTGTTTAAAAGGGTGTTAAATTTCACACAATTTCATTTCACGTTATTCTCATAATTTATCACATTCACGCGAACTCGAGCACTTCATTTTTATGTTTGGTAAATGGTAAAATAGACGAAATAAACATATTTTATTTGAATACAACATTTCCAGATGGTTGATTAAAGGATTTTTGGTACATATAGTGTTATATATAACATGCCATGACAAACAGAAAGGAACATCTTTTACGCAGCGTTGTAATTGAATTTCAATTACTGCGTATATGTATAAGCGCTGATATAAATTTATTCTTAAATATTAGTAAATTAAGTGGAAAATTCATAAATATAATTTACGACGTTCTACAACTAAAATTTGATCGTATATATTAAATAATTTTGTGGACACATAATAATCCGGGATATCACATAGAAAAAGTAAATTGCTGTTGTAAAGTTTAATTGCCATAGTATAGTAATTTAATTTACTCGAGTCTCTAATAAAAAAGCTACTATGTACACATTTACTACGGCTATAAAAACAATATTTACTAATACAACTACGTTTTCATACCGGAATCGTTAATGATCACAATTCATTCGTTACTAGTTATTACTGATGACAGTATTCGGCATTGTTATATGTGTGTTTTACATCAAACCATGCGATTATTATTATCATATATATATCAGAGTTGCTTTCCACGGACTAATAACTTTGACGAATATTTCTTAAGCAAAGCCATTCTAGTACAAATATATACTATATTATATTATATATTAATATAACATATTGAATAATTGACAAAGTACGTTAGTAAATGTTTCCAAAGGTACTGCTTTACAATTCTAAATTAAAATTCATGATAAACGGTTAAACAAAACCGTGTAAAACAAATAAATAGAATAATATATATATATCTATTTGTTTTTTCGAAACAACATATTAATTTATATACATTTAACACGTACACCTCATTAATAAATATATATGAAAAGAAAGATCAATCATGGAATAAATAAATTTACAATTCTGTTACATTATACTATTTTGTACAAAAAATAATACACGTTTATTTCAACTGAAATTGTATAGCATTAAAATTATTAGAACGGGAACCACTTGAATGTTAAAACACCACCGTCTTAAAATAAGGCTTTTAAATAAGCCTTAATTAAAATGCGAAAAATTAATTTTTCGGTGTTTTTATTTATTAAATGTAATAAAAATTTAAATTTCTAATTGATATAATAGAATAAATAAAATTATATATCTATATACAATAATTTCTTTAATATTATTAGATAAATACAAGAATGTACAAAGTGACAGGAGACCATCAGGTTTTGTGTGTTCTAAGACGTCTAGCGAATTTCTTACTATCAGTCGCCAAACAGATTTTGTAACTGGACGACTGAAAACTGTCTACGAAAAAGTGCCTTAATTTAAGACACCTGCTTTTACGGTATTTTAGTTGCGATTAAAATCGAACATAAATTACTTTGTTTTTTTAATACTAATCGACATTCCATTTCGATTTAGTTCCAAATCTAGACGCCACAGTCGCAATTTAACTTGGTTGAATTTCATTTCATAAATTACGCGCTCCTTAATCCGAGCATATAGGTATTATTTCAAATCAAATAAAGTATATCCATACCGCCGACGAAGTTTGCTTGTATTAAAATAAGGTGCCGATCGTAAAATGCATTAACGGAGCGTTAATTCTTCTTTCAAGGGAACAATTAGCGCGTCGTACAAATTTCCTCTGCTCAAGACTCGTTCACTCGTGAATTATGATTTTTTTTGCAAAGCAATTAAAAGTCAAGTCTTTTAGGATCTCTGATTAACCCCTCCGCGGGAAACAAAGTCTTTAAGACCGCGCGGCGATTTCGATAAAAAGTATTCCAGTGCCGAACATTATTATAATACACAAAGCGCGTGTTTTCATCCCGCAACCTTTCAGCGCGAAAATAAAAATTCAACTTTGGTTTCGGATTAATACTGAATCAACTTTTAATAAACCTTAATTGAACAACGTTGTATTAACTTGAAAGCGGCTTTTAAGATGAGGTAAAACGACTTTAGAGCTGGCAAGTCTTTATTTACACGTTCGCAAGCAAGTCGACAAAACGAAAAAACAAAGGCAAATCTGGCTGAAAAATATAATCGCGAAGAAATTCGATTTTCGATTAATTTATATAATTTTATGAGTCCGTCGATAAACGCGTGGTACGCTCAATGTCTTCCGGTTACATAAAAGCGGTTGCATGCGAATAAATAAACAGACCTATTTGGATATATATATTTATATGTATTGGCGAGAAATAACGATCAAATTGATTTGTTGCCAAGTCGCCAACTGCAACAAAAGTAACTGAACGCGCGGAATAATTGGAATCGTGTTATTTTGCGTTTGGCTTTGTTCGGCGGCTCGAAAATCTGGATCTCATGAAATTGATCGTTAAAACCAAATAAAAATAATCAACCCTGCGTGGAATCAACGAACCGACATTATAGCCAGCAGTAGCGCATTTTCCGCGTCGAAAATATAGCCGCGCGAACCTTTTTCGGGTACAAACTCGACACGAAATATATGGAAAGCACGCCGGGAAATGTCTTTCGTTGAAATGGCGTTGTTCAGGTTTTAGCACAAAACAGACGAGTGCATAATTTATAAAGTTTAAACAATCGTTAATTTTCGTTATTTAAAGTTTAAAGCAATTTTTATCGAGATAGGAGCTTATATTTTCTACCGCGAGTTCAAACAAGATGGAATGGGACAGTTTTATGTAATAAATCGTATCATTCTTAAAAAAGGAACTACTAAATTTAAGAATAAATTAATCTGTAAACTAATAATTTATAAATAAAGATAAAATATTCAGGATTTAAAGGAATCGTTTTATGTATAATCAAATAATATTCTAATAGAGAACAAATATATATTAATTTATAACATTAATAACATTAACATAACATTAATTTCTGTTATCAAATTGTAAAATTATTATACAGTTTAGATTAAATCAAGTAACTTTGAAAAAGTAACATAAATTTTGACTAGTTTAAGTACTCAAAACAAATGAACAAATTGTAAACAAAATAAAATTGGTTTATAAATTTATATATACTTTTTCTCTTTATAAATTTAGCTACAAACTTATTATCCTTTAAAACACATATTATAGTGTTATGTAGATTACATTTAGCAGTTTGCCTATATTTATAGAATAAAATATAGTATTTTAAAGATTTTATTTATTTTTTATAATTAATGGACTTCTCTTATATACTATTTTATATCTTTCTAAATAAACTAATTTGTAAATATATATTTATTAATAATCTTCTTTTTTTAATTTTATTTAATTTTAATTCATTTTTTACAAAAAATGTTTATACAATTTTGTATTACTTAATAACAAATTAGAATTTGGTTTTATTAGAGTAAATAGTTTTACATTAGATAATGTTCCTTTCAACTTTAGATGTTAAACTGTGAGAATATTTTAATCTAGAATATATAGATTAATTCCTCTTGTCGACCATTTCCATTTAATGGAAAATAATTTAAACTGTAAACGACTCCTTTGTATTATAAATGGTATTTTAAGAGGGAATTATCAAATAATTTATTTAATAATTTTATTTAATATTTCATAAATCGCGAGTAATTTTGACGAATATTTATAATATAAGATCATTCGTATTATCTTATTGCAGTATGATCTTCAAGCAATCTTATTACATATGGGGTATTTATAATATTATTAACAATTTGTACTATTTCTATTAACAT
>JABFQC010001821.1:0-17889 GCA_022817085.1 Psilanteris sp. ZL-2020
CCCAACATTGGTTTGGCGTTTCATACCAACATAAATTCTACATCGTGCCAACACAGTTGTCCAACGTTGGCCCGATTTCGCCGATATCGTGCCAACGTCGTTTCGACTGTATTTTTCTGCCTGGGTAGTTCTGAATAATGCTTATGTCTATATTTTGTTCGATAATTGCACTAGACTACTTGACGAATCTTGAAAGCTTGAAGTATATTTTGGTCAGTGAAAACTATCTTTTGATTTTCTGTTTAATGGCGTCTCGCAAGCAGCTTCTAACTTTGTACTCGATATAAGTTCACTTTCTGCGTCGTCTCCGAGATAACACTGGCAAAACCTTGCGCCGATTATTAATAACGGCGTAACAAAGAAATTTCCACCTAGGTAACAGTTTCGGATTAACTGCATGTGACTTTTATCGTAAACATTTTTTAAAGTAAGGCAAAACGGGATAAATAAAAATGATAGACCAAACATTGACATAGCTTCTCGTTTCCTTTTAATATTTTCCTTTTATAAATACATCTGTTTGTCTGGGTTTTGATATTTTGCTTTAAAAACGCAGGTTCTATTTTAAATGAATTTACAATTAAACGCCCAAAATTCATCGAGGTATATATTACTCCACGTATATATACGTTTAAAGGCTAATTATACAATGTCTTGTTTATTTCGTTTATCTATTAATTGAATTGCTTCCACCGGCACCGCAACAGTAATATTTTTTCCTTCGGCTTTATTTTCTTTTCCCAAACTCAATCGCATGGAACATGGTGGATTTCGTATCGATGTCTTCCAAGTGTGTTAAGAATGAGGGCTCTTGATCGCAGCTTTTGTCAGACGTATATATCGCGTTTCTTTTGCGGGCTGTGGGAATAAGCTGCAACGTTGCAGAAGAGTAGCCAGTTGAGCAATACTTGATGACAACTCAGTTTATATGCTCTTTTCAAAGTGTTGTTGGAGAACAAGAGTTTCTTAAATGTAGTGCCAAACAAGAGCATCTTTTTCCCACGCCAATCTACACTTAAAGCTTAAGTACGACCTCATAAAGGGATCCTTTGATTTCCTATATAATATATATATATATATATATATACATGTATCGTGTTCACGTGCACGGTTTGTTGAACAATTTTTCATTCAATTATTATATTTTGATAAAAGCCTTTCTTCCCTCTATGTTCATTAAATAAATATGCATTTATTTTGTAATCGTATATTTACAATGAAAAATTAAAACAAAATCCGTGCATCAATTTCATAACGCAAGCATAACAATGGAATTCATAATTGATAAATAATAGTACATTTTATGTTTCATATTTTGTAACGTATTGTTTATATGGTTCGTTCTACATAATTTGAGAAAACAATAAGTTTTCAGAATGAAAAAATTGCATAAATCAATTAGTTAATTTATTTCAGTCTATGGATTTTTAATTTATATATACATAAAAGATTGTGTATTTCATTTTTTTGTTTATGTATTATTATTATTAATTAAAAGCTTTAATGTAATTTGCAATGTTTAGATTCAAATATTGCAACATTAATATTTTAGGGCAGAGCATAGATGTCAGTGACAATTTAATTTCTTTGGCTCGCCGTTTATCTGTCTGCCACACATACCAATATCCATACAGTTTATTCTAAATCCATTATATTCAGTTTAAATAAAAATAAGAAAGAGGAAAGTAAGCGAAGAGAATGAGAAAGAGATGAGAAGTGAAAAGAAGAAGACAAAGAGGAGAGAAAAGAAGAAGAATGTGAAGGAAAATACAAATAGAATATGAAGAGATTAAAAAGAAGGAAAAGAAATCTTAAAATTAATAGAAGAGAAAAGGGAAAGAAGTAGAAGAGAAGAGAAAGGGATGATCAAAAGAAAAAGACGAGAAAAAAAGAATAGAATGAGGATAAAAAGGAAAGAAACAGAGAATGAACACAAAAGAAGAAAAAATGGGGAAGAGAAAGAAATGAATAAGATTTACAGAGAGAGAAAGAGAGAGAGAGAGAGAGAGAGAGAGAAAAGAAAGAGATGGACAATAATAGAATCATAAGGAAAGAAATTGAATTCAATGCTGGTTATCATCGAGGATATATAGCTTTTGATTCGACTAGGTTTACAATATTTATATAAATTTATACAATGTATAAAATAATAAATATGAAATAAAATTTAGAAATTAAATAATTATAATATTCAATCGTTTTTAAAAATTATAAATAAACACATATGAATTTATATTTTAAACAGCTATATTTATAGTGGTTAAATATATGAAACTTATTAATAAACAGAATTGTGAAGTTTTTAATGTGTTGTGACCTGCTATTTCTTGTTTATTATTATTGGTATTTAATGCGTATTGCTTCGATCTGAGTATAGTTATTGCTATTTAGTTTACATTGTTTCTTTGTGTTGACAGGATACTGTATTGTTAAGCATTATATAAACATTACTAGATTTAAATGATATTTAATACTTTAATAAATTTGATAAATTAATTTTAAATATTTTCTCATTTATTTTCAATTATGCAAAGAATTTAATGTAATCAATTATATTTTCTGAGTCAACCTTTACTAAATTTACGTATATTCGGCAATTCTGTGTTAAATTGAGGATTCAGCGAAATTTGAAATATCATATTTTTTGTAAAGCTAACCCTCATATTAAATTTTGATTCATACAACTGATTAATTGCAAAAATTTAATGTTAAGTTTAAACACTTTTATTTTTAATTTTATATGATAGTTAAAATTTTTATTACTAGAAATAATAAGTTCGCGCTGTTAGAGTAATAATAATCTGTGTACGTTTAGTTAATTTTTCACGCTGTTCTTTTGATTTGTATATATTTCAGAATTATTTGAGTCGCGTGCATGAATTAATATAATTAATATATAATATTAATCATTTATATTCTAGAATATTAATAATATCCTAAGTATTTCACGAGATACTCAACAAATTTCTACTAGGGATGTAATAATAATATGTAATGTAATTACAATACAACGTAAACAAAAAATAGACAAAAACTCGACAGCGCACTGCTAGAAAAAAGTGTCTTAAATGTAAATTTTTTAAGATGCAAAGTGACTTATTTAAGTCACCAGCCATCTTAATACATGATATTGTATATTTGATTAAGACATTTAGGCGTTTTCATTAATTCACTTTCTGTCTTAAATAAAATACGTATATTATATATTTTTAACAGTATGTTACCGAGAAAAATTTGATAATGAAACTTCTGGAAAGCAAAAAGCATGATTAGAGAAAAAAAAGAAAGTAAATAGTCAACAAATTATATGCGAATCAACGGAACAACGAAAATAGAGACTAATTTATATTAAAAGTAAAATAGCTGACAGAAGAGTGAAATGATGTTATAATAATTTTGAAAATACAATCAACATTTTTGTCGATAAATATTGCAACGTTTATATAAAACAATGTTGTCCAAAACACTGACATATTTTTCAAATGCCAATAGATCCTCCAAATTACTTGTTCCACAAATTAGTTAATGTAAGCAACGGTACATTGTGTTGTTGCTATAAACCTCGAACATTTATCAAGTAAAAAAACAAATGCAATCCTAGAGTCATTCCTCAAAAAAATGTTGGCTGTTTCGCAAAATACATAACTATTGTTAGAAGGAATCAATCTTTTATTTATTCAATTATTAACTTTTGTAATTATAGAGACAACGTCAGTATCTAGCATTAATTTGATTTTGTCAATTATAAATTTCATATGTATTCTCATATTACTACAGTCAAGAGGTCCAGTAGAATCAGGTTAAAATATTTGGATTGGATAAGAATTGAAAGAACTCAGGTTCAACTCCCGGTTGAAAATAAATTCTATTTTTCCGTATACACTATACACTGAGAAAAAATTATATATGTAAATATATATGTAAATATTATAATAAATTATTTTAAACATAAGTAAAGAAAATTTTATTGTTACATTGTAAAATTGTATATGATTTAGGACAAAAAATGAAATAAAGATAAGAAAAAATATAATATTTATACACTGAAAAAACAATGTTTAACAATTTACTACATAATATATCAAAACTGGACGATACGTGAAAATACAAAAAGAATTACTATATTATGTAGTAAAATTGGCAATGCACATAATAATATATTCAAGTTTATGTAGAATATTTTAATATATAATGTAGTAATTTTTTTCGCAGTGTGGATAATTTTATTTTGTGACATTACAATTTTGCTTATTTGTGTAGCATACAACACGTTCATACAATCATTATTATATTTATTATAAAACTTTTCTGGGTGTACCTATTAACTGATTCATATGAAGTATATATATATATATATATATATATATATATATATATTGTAGAAATGTAGAAATGTAGAAATGTCGGTATTCAGACGGTATTGACAATCGATATAATACTGGCTCGATATCAGTTGCCAAGCTTTGACAAGCAATATTGTTTTAACACTGGCTAAGAATCAAATTAATACTGCGCTAAAATTTGGCTCAATATTGTCCACCAGCGCAGTCACGAGATTCATTACAATACTGGCACAATGAAGACATATGGCATTGAATGTTATATTGGTAAATTAATGGCATTTGATATTGAGAAAAACTTTGGCAGCAAAATTCGTCTAAGCAAATAATATTTTGGCGTTTATTTCCTGAGATGTTGCAGAATTTCGGCAGGCAATACCGAGCCAATGTTAAACGCCAGTATTGCCATTAATTTCTAAACATTAAGGTTAATATTGGGTTGATATTATTTGCCATTATTGGTATAATATTACTTGCCGTTGCATAGACGAGATTCGTCGGCAGTGAGGGGATAATTCTGTGCCAGTATCGTGCCAATATCAATATTGGTCTATCGGACGTACGCTAGATATACCGATGTCAAACTAACTGTAGTAGTTCGAGCGTATGGTGGCGGCAGCAGCGACAGCAGTCAGCGAAGAGGAAGTAAGCAGAGTTAGCAACGATCAATACTTGGATAGGTGACCGTTCTTAAAATTGTTATTTTCAAATAATTAAATAAGTAAATGTATATCCCATGTAGGAAGTTGTCAACAGACGGGAGGACCCTCGATACGAAGTCGGTATTGGAGAAAGTAAATTAAAGCGTGTTCATTCTGAAATTAACAATTTTATCTTTTTTTTTAATTATCATTTCCATAGCATCTAATCGAACCTCGGCAGCCGGTATTGGCCCAGTATTGGGCTGTTAATCGGGACAATATTGTTTGCCATGGAATAGACGAGCTTCGCCGGCAATATTGAGACAGAGTATTCTGACGTTTACTCCCCAAGACGTTGCCGAACTTCGGCAGGCAATACCGAGCCGTTAATTTCTACATGGGTATATATATTAAAAATAATTAATTTTTAAATATTTTTTTTAACATAAGATTAACATTTTTTACAACGTAGAATTGTCGTAATTTTCTGACGTCGTATCAACCCTGTTAGTATCGACGTACATTAGGTGCGTTTCATTCGACGTTAATGTTATTATATATATAATTGTTAACGTCCCATGTTAAATCGACAGACCTTTTCTACGCGGGGTATTATATTAGACATTTATCAACTTAAAGGGCAAATTTGTCCGTTTGATGTCCATTCATGAGTATATGACGAGGCATACTGAACTGTTGCGTATGATAATAAAAGTATAATGTAAAGCTCACCACAGGGTAATACTGTCGAATCTACCGATCAATGAAAGTTATATGTCAAATATAATTATATTACATGATTTTTACTCAAATGTTGAAAAGTAATTATTTTGACTTTGAACATAGATTTGATACATTTTATATAAATTAAATTTTTTATATTTGACTTTAACAATTTTATTTAATTGCTTTTATTTAACAATTCATTAAATTTTAAAAACGTTATTTTAAAGTATATACGTGTAGTTAAATATTTAATTATTGTTATTTAAATATGTTTAAAACACTTTAATTTTCTAAATAATTTTATTTATACATTTCAGTGAAAAATATTACTTTATATATTAAGTATGTTTATTAACAATTTTAAACACTTTTATATTATATATATTGTTTACAAATTAATATTGATATTGATTTATATAATATTATTATATTTTATAGAATTTCGTTTATTTTTTGGTTATAATCATATAAGGACTCATGTAGAACAAATTAAATGGATCAAGCTTGACATAAGTTTGTCAAAGATTGGCCAATGTATGGCAACCAATGTTAGTCAATCCTTAAAATGAAACTGGCCAAACTTAGTCCATATTTCAGACCTAAATTGGTTCCAAGCTCGCGCGAGATTAAATTGGCGTTTCATTCCAGAGATTGACAAACATCGCTTGCCATACATCGGCTAATCTTTGACAAGCTTAAGCCAAGCTTAGCCCATATATTTTTTACTTTAGCACAACCTTCACGCTGGTTGCACAACCTAATCTTGAGCTGGTGTTTGGCACAAAGATGTGTCGACGAAAAAAATATATGCACAAACCAAGTTTGGCTCATATTTGACCATCGCTATATCCAGGGTTGTCCAACATTGGCCGCGATATTTAGTTATTACTCGTTAATTTTTGGCAATCTAGTTAAACATTATCCATTATACAAGTATTATCCAAACTTATGTCAATGAATAATCATTGTTTGACCCAATATTGGACCATAGTTGAAGTCTATTAACGTCAGCCAATATTGGGCCGTACTTGGCCTGTACAAAAAGATAAACTTATCACCAGTTTTTCTAAATTTGGTAACGATTACATTGAAACAATTCAGATATAAGTACAACGATTTTTATAGATATATTTGAGTTAAATATAAGTATATTTTCTTAAAAAATATAATTTTGATGTTGATGAAGAAAATCATTTTGTAAACACAGTTTTTGACTAGATTAGTTTTTAAATTAGTGTATTATTTTAGTCAAATGTCGTCTATTAGTTATTTTTTGTATAACATTAGTCGAACTGTGTGAAGTTCATCTTAAATAAAAAAACTACTAAATTACTGATCAGTAATTTAATAGTTAAATAGGTAAAAATTATTCGAAAACTTATCCAATATATCAATAAATTAAATATTCAATCGTTATATTACTTTATTAATTTGACTGATGTCAATCGCAAATTATATAATCAACAAATCCTATTACATATATACAATGATTCAATTCTTAAATCATATTAAATTGAAAAATATATAAATTAAATGTATTATTATGCAACACTGTAATGCATTATTTTAACGTGTATTTTCCATATAAAATGATTGGCATATCAGTAAATAAATACAGATACGAAGAAATAATTTACTATATTATATAACGTATTATTTTAAATTTTCGATTTAAAATATCTTCTTATATATTTAAATCGCATATTAATATTACTTCGTTTTATGTAAAAATTCTGAAATGTATAAAATATTTTACTTTTGTTGATTGAAATTTCTGTTTTATATAGAATGAGCAAAGAAAGGTAACAGATAACTCACATCTTTCATTATCACTACTTCTTTTCAATAAGAGTAGTTCAGTCATATTTATAAAAGCTATGTTCAAAAGTACAAGAATTCTTTCTTCAGTTTAAAGAAAGGCTGTAAATTATATAACAAAAAGGTGTATTCGGTTTTGATTAATTTAAAAATTAGCTGCTTTGTGTATTTTATAATAGGATTCTGAATTTGAAAAAATAATCATAACGTTTTATTTATACTTGCTCCTATATATTTAAATATAGTAAAACATATAATTTACTGTTTAGTGATATACTATTTATTTAATTTATTTATTTCATATTGTTAGTACTTAGGGAATATAGAAATTGCAAAATGAATTGATTTAATTATCTTGTCAATATTAATATTAAATTTATACATATACATAAATAGAAAATTATTAACAATTAAATTGTATTTAGTCGAGAATCAAATCAAATTAATTGCGCAAAATTATAAATAACGTGCAATTTTAAAGTTTTATGTCAAAAAACAACCATTGACAGTCGTTAATAGTTTTTAAGTTATATTCACATCTACGAACAAAAGTTCTCGTTTTCCGTTCAAATAGTATTTCTAAGAGGTTTCATTAAAAGCATCATTAGAACAAAAGTCGGTCTAGGGCGACCACGCTATCTTTCCCAAGGATATGTTCTGCTGGATAAATATATACTATCTAAAGTACTCATGTGTCAACTACATGAATTGTGTTTATAGTAAAAGTAAAATCTACTATATATACTAATAGGTTCAATATCTTATTTGCAACGTATTCAAATAGCGTTAACTCGTTAACTTTAATTATAATAGATTACAGAAATTACAGATTTTTAAAACATCATTTGTTACGCGTCAGACATTTTGTTATAACAGACAAATTTAAAATCTTAACAATTATAATAACGTTATACAATAAAAACAATTGTTCCAATAATTGCAATGAACCAAATACAGATTTGCTTTCATATTTTATCAACATAAGAAATCGAACTTTGAAATGTAGTCGATTATTGGAATTTTATACTTTGAGTTTTAAAATTAAACATTTTAAGATAACATTGTAACTTGTGCATGACAGATTATCGTTATCCTTTTTATAATTACATTCTACCAGGATATCACTCATCTAGAAATGCATCAAAATTCAATGATGTAATTTCTAAATAATTAATTATACTTGTGACATAATTTCCTTTCTTCTTTATTATGTAATAGAGGGTTCTTTTTTTAAAAAAAAATTGATTGTCATTTCACACTTTCATTTCACGTACAATATCTATCTACTTAATATATATGTATACCTAACACGTTTGCCACTTGCTTGTTTAATATGTCATCCTAGCGTAGCAAATCGATGGAACATTGGATAAAGTCACGGTCCTAGGTTTGGGTCTATTACACTAATTCAATGTAAAGTTGTGTTTTATTTATATAGCTACTCTGTAGAATCAATTCATTTTGCCTTTACTACAATAAATCGTTTGTAGCAAAATTACGTAATTTATATTTAGAAATTAAATGTTGATATAATGTATTTTCCCTACATCGAATAGTTACGTCGAGTTTCAATCTTTAAAAGCCTTTGGTATGTTCAATAATTATTTCGGTTCAAGTTATATCAAGCAAAGTATCTACCAACTTATTGTCAACATTTGAATTTTGATTTAAACGGTATTTATTAATTGCATTAGCATCGGGAATAAACAGTTAGTCGTAACATGATTGTTCGTTTGTGTCGGGATAGAGTGCAGTGCACGTCTGGTAATAAATTTGTCCTTGAATTTTGAAACAATTTGGTTCATGTCTTTGCTTTTCGGATTAATCTAATTCGTGTTATATGATGCAAAACCCTATAAATTGTTATGTCACTGGATTTAATTTCAAGCTTTATTTTTCTTTTTGTGAAACACTTTCTTTACAAATCCGATTTAAGTATTCGACATTATTCATTTTAACAATCAATTTTTTAAACCATTTCGGATATAATACAATAAGTTTTTTTATTATGTATTGTTAACTTTCAGCAGTAAGCTACTTTATTATATAACATTTTGTTTTAAATGAATACGGATTAAGTATATAACTTAATTGAATATTAATCTCTAATTATTTTCTTTTCTCTTTTACAAAAGAAAATCTATCAATTATTATTCTACGTATAAATAACAAAATAAATATATATATATATATATATATATATATAGGAAAGAGGTCGTGATGTAAGCACAAATTTTAATTAGGAAAAACGGTAATCTTTATAAATAATAATTAATTAATTTATTGCATTTACGATTGCATTTCACAATTTGACGGGTGTTATTATGTTAAATAATAACATTCAAAATTATTTTTATTGCAAAATAAGGTTATTATCATTAAAATCGAGCTCTCACCCACTTTGAGTAATTATAAATTGAGGTGTGAAACTGAAACGTTCGCCGTAGCCAAACACAAATTTATAAATATTTGAGCGCATCTTTGTTCTCGTTTATCTTTTCTACTGTTGGCGATTGTCAGGTGCGTCGAAAAAAATGATAAATAAATTGAAGGGTGATTGAAAAATAAATCTTTGTTGCGTATTATGAGTCAAAAAGTTTTATGTCAATCTTAAGAAGCCCGGCAGAAATATACTGTAATAGGTAAAATCGGTATTACGACTTGTCAAAGTAATACTAAAACAGTGCAAATAACAACGTAAGAATATAGTTTATTCTTGGGTGAGCAAGTACCAGAGTAACTCGCTAATTTACTTCCAAGCGTTTCGAAGTTTACCGAACGCTCGTCGTATTTTATTTCTGAAGCACGTTAAATTAATAATTAACTGGCGTAATGCGCTAGATCGAGAGTTACGAGAAAGCCTCGTCGCTATCATAAACAAGGACAATGCTTTGTAACTCAATAAATATGGAATATTCTTTTGGATTGAACAATATGCACAAAGAATCACACGCATCGGCTAAGGGAAAAGTTGATCTCTGCATATGGCATCGAATTTCGGTGGTAATATTTAATATGGTAAGAAATTAACGAGGAAATATTAATTTGTTTCGACATCATTTCGAAAATATTGAAAATGATTAAAATATGCTTAACAAATTTCCGAAAATGTGAAATATATGTTTTGTTTGAAAATGAAAAGAAATTTGGTAAATATAAAAATAAAATTTGAATAAAATTGTATTAATAATTTTATTAATAATGATAATATAATTTTACTTTATTTTTAATATAATATCGACGCTATTGGATCTATCTTTGCCACCCTTATAGCTTTATGTCTTTACGCAATTCAAATTTGCACGTTTATCCCTTAAAATACGGTCATAAATCATGGAAAACAACCCAAAAAAACATGTACTATGCAAATGGGCATTTGGAACTCGAAATACTGTGGGAGTACATTTTCTTCAGTTAAACCATAGATTTTTCCTTATTTCTTATACAATTATTTAAAGATTACATTTTCAATAAACACATGAACATTGTTATAATATTATTTATTATTAATTATATTTTATTGTATTATACATTATTTTATATTAACATATATAAGCTTTTAAATCAGGCAGATTATACTTTAAACATTATATTTAATATAAGCAATCAATTAAATGAGTATTTCTTAATTCCTTTGTTATTTACACTTATTATTTATTTCAAAAATATATATAATATATATATCGAAATGTATATTGTTAAAGTATGATAAGTTGACAATACAAATTAAATAAAGTACATTTGAAAATAATTTGAATTTTGTTCAAAGATGTAGCATCAATTTAATCATTTATATTAAATACATATTTGTATATATATTAAGAGATATTTATTTCGAAAATAATTTATATATATAATTTATTTTTTATTATATGTATTATATAATGCGAGTACAAAACTTTATTATCAGTCTGTAAAAATGAAGTAGTTGACGCATCTTAATGGTGGTACCTTATCAAATATCGCGGAAACTTTAGGTATTTTTATTATTACTATATATATATATACCATAATAATGTGGGTGCATAAATTAAATATAGACATTTACGGAGATGTTTTACGTAAACAAAATGACAATCTTTTCATTATTATATATATATATTTGTATATTAATATTATTTAATGTACTGTAAAAAGTAAAAAGTGTTTTGCACATACCTTATGTTTTTTTGTTTTAATATAACATTATTTTTAAACGCTTAGTGTTATATGTACACATTAAAATAACAAATATTGTTATTATGATGTTAAGTTTTTATATAACAACATTATATTTTATACTACAAGTGCTGATTATTTTGAACCCAAATTATGGTTTATCAGAATCCATTAAAAGTTTGTGTTATTAATTTGATTATGAATGAAGAATCGATTTAATACCGAATAATAATAATTGTCGAAAATGATCGTTTATAACAGTTTTTAATAAAAGAATATTATTGTATCTATTATATATATCTATATTAAACTAATATGCAATGCATTGAACTCCGAACAATTGAAAAATTTTAATTATACAGATAAACCTATAATTACGAGTACATTATATAAATATAATATATCTTTTATATTCATGAATAATTCTATATTAAAAATTATCGTCATACAAACAATTCGAATTTGAAATTGGAATTACAAAAATATATGATACATTCTGTAATTCGTATCGATTTAAATAACTTTAATTTGTCGGTACATAAAATGTAATGCAAAATATATTTTTGTTAATATACCATTGAACATTATTCAACCCTTATAAATAAACGTTCATTCACGTATTTTATTCAACTTATACGTAATATATTCCATATAGCTTTTGTAATAAATATAGTTCTGTATTTGCCATATGGAACGCAATCAAACAAAAGTGGCGTTTTAATTATTTTATACTAAGCATACGGAATGAAAACTTGATCTACGCTAATTAAATATTATAAACAATGATTATTAATCACATTTTTATACAATTAATATGCGTTAACTCCGATATTAAGTTTGACTATATATTGCATCTGATCATCTTTAATTCACAACTTATTACTGGGAATTAACAAGGGGGTATTGTACTAATTTAAACAAATCCTTTGATTCAAGCAGTGCGGTGAAAGGCGACGTTAATAAAATCGTATTGTAAAGACAATGTGAATAGTTCATCAACATGTAATATTGACAGTAGGAGCTTTGTGAGCGTATACAGTGCTATAATTGTTGTAATCAATTTGATAAGTGTTGCACTAACAAACACTCATATCAATTGAATTCTCTGACAAAATCGGACACACCATAACTAGTAAATTATTTTATTACTTATTTTGAACAATAAAAAGAGTTTAGAAGCGAATTTAAGATTTGAATTTCAGGACCTTCTAATGCGACACGATCCTCTTTATGAGTGCAGCAAAATATCTTGTGCAAAAGTGTTTGTTTAATTTGAAACGTAGATAAAAAATGCAAAAATGTTTGCTCGTAATGCAGCATCGCAGTTCACTCGTCTTGTAGGTCTTCTGCGTAAATCGTAAGGCCTCGTCGTAGGCTGAACTCCGCAGCAATATAGAGCATAAACCGAGTTTTTCCTTTAAAAGAACGTTGTATCATCATTGCTGATGCAACGTCCAACATACGTGCTCCAGAAATGGACGAGTCTAATCTGGCCATTGTATACTCACGTAATCTTCTATCGCGTCTATATTTTAAGCAGACTTCGAGATTAGTTTGGAAATGGCGATGTAAAAGTCTCGACTTTTGAGGCTTAATGTATTTCCTAAATTACCATCAACTTTTGGACTATTTGTCTGCGCATTTCAATTTATTAAGTCATAAATAATTACAATCATTCAACCCCTTTCTTTCGTACAGTTTTGTAAGAATACTTATAAAGTTAAACTTCATGCAACATTCAATACTCGATCATGAATTTTACATTACAAATCCGACTGATAAGAATTTCGTCTGAAATTAAATTAATCCCAGTCGGCTAACAAGTTCAAAATTAGTCCTTAACTTGGTCATGGACAAAAGGGCGGTTTTATTTTATTGTTCCCCAAAATGAATCATTTTTCTATGTTGAAATAATTCACGAACAAAGTGGCTGTATGCAGGATTTGATTATGTAAGAGATTATCTTATGCAGTTACGTGCTTCATTGTTGTAATTTCGTATATTATACTTGGACGCGAGGAAGGAAAAGGATAACCATTTTTACCTGTGAATTAAAGTTTGAACAGCCATAGCATGAAAAAGTGCAATAAGACGGAATAACGATTCATTTTAAGAGACTCGTATAAAATGCGTAGAATAGCCGAAACGGTGCCAGCGAATTAATTATACATACATGCAGTGTTGATATAATTGTGCTATAATCCAATTTTCTATATATTTTGATAATCAAGTACAATTTTTGTCATTGAATATATCGATTCATCAGACGCAAACCACTCGTCCGAAATGTTTCCCAAACATCATACTGTTAAGGATTCGAATTACCGTTCGGCTTTTAGAACCAAATTGAAAAAATAGAAGAACGTAAAATGAAATCTGCCGTGATGTATTTCGAACCTGTTTCGGCTTCAAAATTAACATCGCTTTCGCAAATTCAGCAGTCTTTGAAAGCCACTTTTTTTTCCCCTGTAAAAGACGTTTTATATTTGACCAAGTCCTGCTAGTTTGCATGAACTCGATCTCGAGAGTCTAGTCAATTACGTTGCACGTATATTTATTTGTGTTGCGCGTCTTTTTTCGCGTTCCTTCCTTTTTCTACGACGAGCGCGATTTCGCTCATTCGTATCTCCCCATGAGTTTACGAGGTCCAGATGTCTCACAGACAGTACATAACCTCCGAACACACGTAAGCTCGGGCGTCTCGTCTTTCCCATCTAGCTTGTAATACGAACCGTCTAAAACATACGTACAGCGTAGGTATGTAACGACGTTCAGGGGCGTACCACGATCTCTCGGACATTGTAACACCCTCGCGATAAATCTTCGAAAAAGCCAACTTAGGCTACCGAGTTACTTGGCATACGCTATACTGAAAGTCGGTAACATGACTCGCGAATTCCATTTGTACTGTGCAGTTTCGCATTTAATCTCAGATGACTTATTAATGCACAAGTTGATGCATTCATTACTTATTCGCATTTTGTATTCATTCGTTTCGCAGTCTGAGAGGGTTGTGTTTCAGAAATGCGCTCCGATGAGAAAAAAATGATTTTTGCGAAAAATCACAAACGGGGTGCACACTGCTGTTATAGCTGCTTTGCATTTTAATTTGTTATGACATTATGTGGAACTTGCAAAATGGCGTGTTGTTTAAATTAAGGCTTCGGTTGGAAAATGCGATACCGAAAGTGTGAGGAAAGTTTTTGTATTAATAAAGACGAGTGTTTTTGTTAGTTTTTGAAAGTCAATGTTTGCAAAACAAATAATATATGTATATATATATATATATATGTTGCTATAAATCAGAGGAATTATAACAGAATTTGGTTATTCTCGCATGTATGTGATTATCGTGAATAATGGTAACGTTTACAATTAAGTATATATAATGGCTGAGGTTAAAAAATATTTTAATATTGCATCTTCATAATATGCTTTACGAGCAATTAATTTTATTGATTTTTGTATTTATGGCGTGGCAAATGTGTATGCTGAAACGAAATTTATGTTATTATTAGATAATTTTGAAATTTACGTATGTGGAGTATAAAAAAAATTTACATAAATCAACGGATCGTTTGTTGTTTTACATAATTTTATTAACAATATATTAGAATAAATAAAATAAACGTAAATGAAATATTTCTATTGCAAATGACAGTTTCCGTACATTGATTTGGTATTATTGTGAAATTAAAATGTTTTTCAGTATTGTATAAATGATTTTTTATTGAAATACTTTTTAATTATAGACATTATAATACGTTAATGCGAGAGTTTTGTATAAAAGTAGTTCTTAAAATTATAATTAAAATTATTTATAAATCAACAGCCGTGGTCTACAGAAATATGGATATATGTATAAATTGTTTATTATTCACAAATAATGTATTGTATTATTCAACATATATGCATAATTATACAAACAATTATTAACAATATTTGTTTAAATATTTTTGTATATAATTCAATAAAAAATACATTATTTTATCAATTGTACCGTATACTGTAGAATAAAACACTACTTTTGTTAATTTACTTAAATAATAAACGTGTTTAAAATTTAAAACAATAATAATTGTTCATAATAAATTACGTTATCATAACCACATTCGGCATTTTATAAATTAAAAAATAATTACCATATACTGCTATATACTTTATATATAATATAATAATACCATTCACATGCTATTTTTTATCAAAATTTATTAATAATTATAACAATTTTAATTGAATGCTTCTATATTCAACTAATTCATTTTTCAGAAAAGTCAAACATGTATGCGTATTAAAATATTTTACTTTATTTAAATACGGGTTTTATGAATATAAATAAGTAATGAAAGCGTTATACATTTTTAACATTTATAATTCTAGAAAAATTTTAATATATTATCGACAATATCTCGATTTACTTTGAGATGCAGTTGACGTCAAACGTATTAAAATAAACAGATTTTCTATTTCATATTTGTTCAAAAGCGTTTCGTTTTTGGTGAAATGAAATTCCTTCAGCCAAAACTCACAAACTATTTAGGTTGTTGCCAAATTTGCTTCAGTTGGCTTAGGTTACTAGTTCACCAAGTTAAAGCATTCTTGTTATATATTTATTGCAATCGTGGGACAAAAGGCGACGACACTTGTAACTCAAAATTTTATTATCTTACAAAGACCGGAATAATTTCGAGAAATGATTGTAAATGATCTCAACTCGCGAATTTTCCAGCGTTGTTATTTAGTATATTCTTATGTAAATATTCAAATACAATCCATGCTTTTACAGTATTGTTAATTTTATTGTTATTATTTCAATGTTCGTTATATATATAAATATATGTACCAAATGTTCGATCATAAAGATTTTAAAAATATGACTATATATATATATATATATAATAATAATAAAAAATCTTTCTATTTTCTTTAAATAGATTATTACATATATTGAAAAATTTATACTATATCCTACAGTAATTGCTATCGGTCTTTCAAAGTATCCTACTTTTGCTATTAGTATAGTAAATTTTTTCATTTAATTTTTTTTCCACGCAGATACGATAAAATATACTGCCATAAACTTTTGTATAATTAAATAGCACAGTTTAATCATGAATCTAGCAGATAAATGACTAAATCCCCCTCATTTAAATAATTTCAATGAATCTTTAACCGAGATATTTCTACTTTAAAGGGCATTTGAAAATATATGCGCATAGAACGTGAAGTATGACTGGGACATTTTTTACATTTTTGTACTGCGATAAGAAGAGCTTTAAAATGTATTATATTTGGTATTCGCGATTCAGGTTAAATGAAGGTAACAGTAAATAGAAGTAGTATAGTCGCATCAGTCACATGTGTCTGATCAAGTTAAATTTTGCATTGAAAAGGAAACGGTGTTACAACGACATCGAGCATCGCATTCAAACGCATCCATAAAAAGCTAAGAGTTTTGAAATGAGAATAATCTTATTATTAAAATCAGAATATATATAGGTTGCAGGAATATTTTAACTGTAAGGACTTTCAAAATCAGTTACAACGACTAAATTAGGAAGTTAATTAATTTAAATTGAATTTTTATTTTTTAAGAAGTGGATTCAAATGGTACTAAATAAATGAGATATATTTTAGCTTCAAATTTATTTATATATTTAGATACTTGTTGGAGTACTTACAGTAAAAAAGTATTCCAAATATGTTTATTATTATTCATTATATATAATATAATATAAATATATAAAATAAAATTAAATTTTATTATGAAATGGTTCTTAATTGTATATATATATATATATATATATATATATATAACAGTAACACAATACAAATTATTGAATTTGCATTAAATTTTATACAATATTGGATTCTTTTGAAATTCATTCTTTAAAGTAATAATTCTTAAATATCAAATGCTTTATAAAACTGCGTGATAAAATTATGTCTATCATATGAAATAATAATAGTGATGGAATAGTTATTTGTTATATACAGTCGTTTATAAACATTAAAATCAATATAACAAAATGATTATAATTATTAATTTTCTACATAAATAATAAAGAGAATCTTTGTAGTGAAACTGAGAATTAATTCTATATATATATATATATATATTTACGAAAACAAATTAAATATTTTTAACAAATTACATAATTATAAACCAAAATTTTGTTTAACAATTTATAGTGGTTATATTAACG
>JABFQC010001822.1:0-17886 GCA_022817085.1 Psilanteris sp. ZL-2020
CTTGGCAACATT
Organism: Psilanteris sp. ZL-2020; assembly: GCA_022817085.1. Taxonomy (NCBI): domain Eukaryota; kingdom Metazoa; phylum Arthropoda; class Insecta; order Hymenoptera; family Scelionidae; genus Psilanteris; species Psilanteris sp. ZL-2020. The sequence goes on from JABFQC010001822.1 coordinate 13, forward strand.
AAAACAAAATTATAAAAATTACTGTTTATAATAGTATTATACTAAAAAATAGGAGGAAACTTTGGTATGAAAAACTATAGTTTTACACGGAAAAACAGTAATTTTTAAGTTTTTACTTTAATGTCTCCAAATTAGTGTTATATACAACAATTTTCTACGTGTAGAAATGTAATTTTTCTGAGTGTAGTTATTGATATTCTATAAATAATAATGTCTATTATATACATATATGAATATTCGTTATAAATACAAGTTTATCGTGCAGTCGTTATAAAATATACCAAATATGACTGAAATATTTTTTCAGTATATATATTAATATTATTTCAGTTGACATTTTAAAAAACAATCTTATAAGAAACAATCGTAAAATTAGAAATATAAATAATTGTAATGTAAATATTAAATTAATATTTAATTAATGTCCATTAATTTGTATAAATAATATATTTTATTGAAAGATATCTTAAATTTAACTATTTATGCTCTGTACCATAAAATGTAAACAATAAAATGTACTACAATATTATATTATTTTGATTATGATTATGAATAAATGTAACAAGTATATAATATCGCAGCTTTTATTTCATAATATATGTCGTTATTGGAATGAAAATTAACTATTAAATGAAAAAACCTTTGTATAATAAAATGTATCCAAAAACCTACTTATTATATATCAATAATATAATTTTTTAACCTTGTGTGTTATCGTAAATTCATTTGTTAAAATCCGTCGGGACATAATTTGTATTTTATTAATTGAAAAATTAATTATTTAATTAATTTTACCTTTTTGCGTTTAAAGAGGGAGATTGGATACTCTGTCTTTAACATTATTTATTGCCAAATTTGTTCCTATAGGAATTTTGTTATTTTCAAACTTCCGGTGTATATCAGTATAGTATCTAATGTCTTGCGTTCGTCAATTTAATGATAGATATTATTATAAGTATGGCATTAAATCAGAGTTTCGGCGATGCTAGTGAATTATTATGATAATTGCATAATAATTTTACCGTCTGGTTAAGCCATCATAAATCCTATAATAATTACACAATTTTCCGTACAGGAAATTGGATATTAAAAATTGGATATAAGGTGTTAAAAAAATATTTAGTTTTATATTATCATATTTTTATAGAATTGGTACAGTATCTTAACAAATATTCAGAAAATAGTACCTTATCACAAGACGTAAAATTTGCTATAAAGCAAGGTAAAAGCCAAAATAAATGTAGTGTCATTTTATACATAATATATATAGGTAGCCTAGATAGCTCATATTGTTTACATCGTAATTTATTCAACATAATCCTTCTACTCGATATAATAGCACGAGAAACTTCAAGCAGATCATAATACGATATAAAAAAATTGTAATTTTCTGTATTAATAATCTGTTCCCAACGCGAATGCGCGGATTAATATAACTGCCGCGCTGTGACCAATTCTATTTTTTACACCAGCCAATTTCGCTCAACTAGTGATTATATTCAGATTTCTTTCCAATCTGCGTTTCGGTTCTTTTCATTAATTTCTTTTCAAAGCGATATAGTCGGCGCAGCTCGAGTCAGGGTTATTCAACTGAAGCCGACGGCCAGGCTGAAATTACAATAACTACGTCGTCGATAGCGTTAATCGGCGGCATCGGATTCGAGACATTTGATAATCTGTGGAATGACGCGCGTCAATACTGGCGCGACAGTCGCGCGGATGAATTGCAGTGAAACGCCGCCGTCGTTGGATAGGTCAATTTGAATCGGCGCTACCAACCACGGCGCGTTCGAGTACCAACATAAGCGACGACGGAGAGCCAACGAAATGAAGCAAAATAAAAGACGAAAACGAGTGATTGCTCTGTCAAACGCGAGACCCTTTTGCATTGGATTCGACGCAAAATCAATATGCATTTTGACGTTGGCAAAAAGTTGACCGCGCATCAACATCCGCTTATTCGAGAGCGCGTCGCTAAACGTGATGGATCTATAAATTATTGCGGATAATTGCGCGTTTGGGTTTGCGATGACGATGTGTGAGCAAGCACACATGCGCTGCTGCCACGTACACGCAATGCATTCGAGATGCTGATGGAAAAGCCCGGAGGGACGTGCGCAATCTTGGTAATGGCAACAAATCACCTAGGACACGCTAATTACGAGACGCATTAACACACCTGACGAGATCGAGGTGTTAATAGTTAAGAGCGTCGTTAGAGGAAGTGGACGTATTAATTTTGTATCGGTGATTACGCGCTGTCGAACCGATCTCGCAACATTATCTCCCACGATCTACTTTCTGTGAGGCGCAAGTCAAATGTTTAACACATGTGATTCGAGATCGACGGCGTCGATCAGAAATTGCGTTACGGTGTAATCAAAAACGAAGGAAAAGGAACAGAATTGTAATTGCATGTACGAGGATGTTGCAATTCGTGTCGTGTGATTGTTGAGAGTATACGACTTTTGAGGACCTGGGTTCGATTTCTAAAATTTCATTTCCTGAAACAAGTGAGAGTGCAAGCAAAATGGAGATGAAATGAGCTGAGGTAAGTGAATTGTATTATAATTATATAATGAGCATGTAAAATATAAGTGGAATAATAAAGTAATGTGCATTGGTTTAATTAATTCTGTCGATATATTTCTTGTAACCGATCGTCATTCCTAATCCTTTCATCCAATTTGTGCGATATCGTAATCATTATGTTTATAGTAAAAAATTAACATTTAAATGTAATGGTTAACATGGGGTTATTAAAACCATATGTATATACTCTGAAATAAATTGAAGTCTTTAAAACTATCCAAGTGATGACACAACTTCAAGTTGTCGTTCTTTCACTGAAGAGTCTATTTTTATATTATTATACTATAACATTTTGAATAGAATACCATGTTTCAACCAGATTAGGCCCTAGTAATTTGTGGTTTGCGATTAGTAAACTAGCCTGGAACAAGTTTAAATTTACCGTTTTTGACTTAGTGTGCGTTTAACGTGGCTCTTAATAAACATAGCCATTATAAGTTTGACATACTTAGGTCCTAAATTTCAGTTTAGTATCGTACACTAAGCTCAACAACTTGTGATATGTAAATCCGTCTGGCATCAGATTAAAAGTACTGATTCCTAGCTTCGTATATGTAAGTCCGTCACGGCTCTTACGAAGCATACCCACTATAGACTTGGTATACCTTCGTCCGGCTGAGTTATAATAAAAAAAATTATATGTAGTTGTTTCCTTTGTGATCCCGGTAGGGTCTAGGTAAGAAGGCAAAGGTATAATGGACCAAATTTTATATACCACCCCGAGACTTTAAAAATTTAATGCCATGCCCAGATTCATTTCTACTAGCAGTAATATCATCTAAATGCATTATTAAATTGTAGTGCGAATAATGTAAATCATAAATAGAACAATAAAATATAGTAACTTAATATCATTAATCTTGTTTATTTATTTTCTTTAATAAATCATTAGCTCTAATACTTCACTATCGAAACTAAAGAAAATCTTAACTTAGTATGGTTTAGTTTTAGTAGATTTAGTATTTTCATTTTGTACCTTGGTAAAATTGTTAAATGTCTCAGTTTACGCCTACCAATAGAAATTTTGTAAAATGACGTTGGGGTTGTACAGGGCAATTATTTACCAATTCCATTTTCTATAAAAAGTTGTAAACGTAGTATAAAATTGAGTTTTAACACTAAGTATACTATTTATTATATAAACCTATAGATTAATTAAAATAAAACATTTTAATATATGGTTTCTCGTGGTGCCTCGAACTCTAAGTATAATTCAAACGGACATGCACTTTCTACAATCTTAAACGTTTCTTATGAAAGAATCCGACGTCTTCTTACAACTTGTCCAACAGTTTTCATCTTCCTGAATAAAAAATTATACGATGCATACAATGTTGCTAACCGGCAGCATGCAAAATTGAAACATCAGAGGAATAAAATCGCCGTCGTAAATTAAATCGACAAGCGCGGTGCTGTGAATAATAGCTTTTATAATTGTTCGCTTTTGTATGGGGTAATAAATGAATTAAAATGCTGCGGAGTTAATTTCGCAGCGGCGATGCATCTCGCGTTTAATGAGTAATGAGCATCGCTCGTTGGCGACGGGCCCATCCCAGTCCACGTTGGGAGTCATGATTAATTAGATATTTAGTCCAGAACATTTGATTAATAACGCGGCGTTTGCATAAGTTTATGGTCCACGCTCGCTTAGCAACGCACCATAAAAAATTGTTCAACAATAATCGAATTACCGCGGTTGCGTTAAATTTATGCGGCAGCGTGTTCTTTGGTACCGAGTGTGTGCCTTTTTTTTTTCCACCAAGATAAGGTGTGGATTTTTTTTGCCGCGCATTTGAATGAATGCCGGCCGTTTAATGCAGATGTGCCGGTTCGTAACAAGGGACCGTCGCGGTTACGCATAGTCAAATAAAGGATCTCTTAACAGCGAACGAGATCCGGATGCCACAAAGCGGAAGGCACTCAAAGACATTGGTTCGCCGTAATTACGTACTATGCAAATCCAGATAATGACATGAATGTAACATGAAAGGTACATAGATGTATCTGTAACAAGGATTGCGTGGCGTGCGATGTCTTTCAAGCAACTGCTTGAGATCGGTTTTTATGTCTTTTTGTTGTTTTTTTTGTTGTCGTTGTTGTCAAAAGCACAATCGTATTCATCTTCGATCTCAAATGTGTGTCATAATCGTGCAACAAATTTTATCACCCTTTTTGTTATTTTGCCAATGGCGCAATCGTTATTCACGATCTTCGTTTGAATGCAGCCATTCGCATTATGGGTGGTTGTGGTTTCTTGTAGCAATCGACGTGGCAAGGATTGAATTAATTTTGCCGCTTTTTTGGACACTTTTTGACGGGTACGTATCAGCTGTAAAGAGTTGCGAACGGGGTTCTTGTGATGGGTTAAAAGTGTGGTGAGTGGAAATGAGTCAATTCCGACGTTTCTGTTTAATTTAAATTCGTGCATTTTGTATTGGTTTTAAATTGTTGGATTCAGTAAGCTTTTAAAGATAGTAAATGTTAGGAATTAATTATATAGCTATTATAAGTTATTATAACTATAAATATATGAATCTGTTTTCATTTTTTTATATATAAATACACGGTAATAAACAAGGTTCTGTAAAGCAACTAATTCTTATTTTATTTAGTTTTATGTTCTACGTCCTTTTTTAATATGTAAACACTATTGTGAAACAAAGAAGTTACTTGATATTTTGTTTCTATGAAGAGTTTATATGTTTTTGTCTTTTTTAAATATATAAAAACGTAAATTAAACAATGATATGTTAATGATATGTCGTATATATGCTACATATAAAATTAATATAAAAATTATTACCAACCGCAAGAGAAAATATAAACATAAAAACTAAATTACTACTATTAATGATTAAAAACCATTTACAAATGGAAGTATGTTGCAAATCTAAGTTTTATTATTAATATTATTGTCGGTCGGCTAATTAAGTCCATGTACTTATTATATATTCATTATCTAATAATTTAATATTCAGTAGAACATGTAGATGATAGGCACAACCTGAAATGATGGAGCTACAAGCTCCGTTAAATTTGTACTCTTAAATTGCATATTATTACCGTTCATTCCTGTAACCGAAAGAATATTAATATTTATTCAATATTAATTTGCAAACATTGATCGCGCAGTTCGCCATTTTATTCTACGTTCGATGCATAACCATATTGGAGGTACAATTTTGCCTACCAAAACATCGATTGCATTGTATACATATATATATATATATATATATCTTTATTCATACATTGTACTGCGAACATTATCATTCACACTTTTTTATGCGCCGGTACGATAAATGTTAGTATTTCATTAATCCGACTCCAGCGAAAGGATTATAAAAATCTAGCCAGTATCATTACAATATACGACTTCATAAAATCTCATGTAATCTTATATAGATACAACTTCTATCCAGAGCATTCTATTAATTCGTACCCGCAAACAATAAACACATCCATCAACATCATCAAAACACAAAAAGGACTGCTATTACAACGGCATAAAACATCAAAGAATGTTTTCATTTCGGCGTTAATGATTCAATTATAATCAAAGAGCATAAAGAGCTCACAAAGCGAGCACGTAGTCCGAGCACGGGAGATGCTCTGCATATAAGCTTCACAATGCGGATGGTTTGCTCTTTCTCTTACGCGTGTTCGGCGTGGTATTATATTATATCATTGGCGGCCATTTTGGACCACCCAAGTCGCTGTCAGAGCATAAAAAATATGAAGTTCTTTTAGGGCCGCCTTTTTTCTGTACCGCCAGCGGCGCGGCTCTGGCGGATCGTTCGTAATACGAGGAGGAGGGAATATGCGTCGGGAGACGACAAGAAAGAAGAAGGAAGAAAGAAGAAGAAGAAGAAGACGAAACGAAAGACGAGAAGAGGAGCAGGCCACGGACGAGGAGAGCGACGGAGACGGAGCGCGACCCAGCGAGGACCGATTGGACCAAGGTGGATGCTTCTTAAGGGTAGAAAAGGACGGATTTAGGACAAGGGAATAAGGCCGCAAGGCCCTTACTCGCGAGGAACGTAAAAGAAAGATGTAGTTATGTCGTTAAGTTGGCGTAGATCGTTGCGTCCGCCATAGTCAGGCTGTTTACAATGGGGGCATGCGGGCCAAATTGCTCCTCGCGAAAGCCAACCAACCGTACACGTTCGCAAAAATCAACGCGCTTTTGTTGCCGCTCCATCCAGCGGCCACGATTATGCTAGTCGTAGATGGAGATCGCGTCGGAGTTGCATTTCGTAAATTGTCATGATGCAATTCGCTGCAATTACCGTTATCAGGTTTCAAAATGGTCTTCGGTTGTTTGAAAGGTGAGTTAGGGGAATTGTGGACTTTTTCATCCCGGAGGTTAGGAAAATGAAGTTGGAATTATTGAACACTGGATGTTCTAAGTGTATGAAACACTTGGATAATGATTATAATGGAATCGAGTTGGGGAGTGAGATTTATCAGTTGGTGAATTGAAGAATTGCTGATGGTTTCGTCTTGAAAGATATAATTATTTAGGAATATGTATTCAATACTGGGTGTTCCAAGTTGTCAAAATGTTTGGACTGTTCGGAGACATCGTTTTCATCTTTTGATAATTGGTAGTATAAGGCTTTAAAATGTAATTAAGTTGGTTAGTGTAGAGTTTAAGAAATTTTTATCTGATTTGAGGTTGATGGTTTATAAATATATTATATAGTGGCTGGTGTTCCAAGTATATGAACCATTTTGACAGTGATTATACTGTTTTAAAACTGCCAATGTAAGGTTTTGAAACTGTATTTGTGCAAATATTAAGAGAGTTTGTGGAATTGCGAATAATTGTCTTTTGGAAAATATAAAAATGTCGTTCCTATTATTAAATACTAGATGTTCCAAGTTTACATATTGTTTGTATAATAAATATTGTTATTATAAGTTAAAAATGTTATTTACGGAATTAATAGAGAATGTATAAGAATTACATATTATTTATTCATATAATATACAAAATTATTATTTCAATTATGAAATATTATGTGTTTCAATTCTACATATTATATGCACAATGATGCCATCCTTGTTTCTACCATTTGATAACGAAGTTCCGAAGACTGGATGTTGTATTATTGAAATCTTCTTCAGACCGTTCAGCTCTAATATCTCTATACCTTTCATCCTCACTTAACCTGTCTGTTATCCCATTCTGATTCTTTTTTATGAACTTTTATCGTATACAAATGGGATACGTTTGTCCCGCTGCGACATCGGTAGTTCCAACAGAGAACGCGTTTAAGAGGAATCTCGGCGCGGAACACTTCGTATAGTGACAGACTCTCAGACTTATGCGGATTCTCGAAAACGCGCAGCCTCGTTTTATTTTCGACTTTCAATTTCGAAATTTGAATCCCGCAAGATTTATGGCACGAGGGTCTATTGATGTAGAACCGTCGCAGAGACGGATCGGAATGACATCTGCTTTTTTTCCTCCAAAACAAAATACGCCGTAGCTTATCATTAAGTCAGAGATTGGAGTTTACCACATTAAACTAGTAAGTTTAACGGTTCTTTGGACTACGATATTTGCGTCGCAGGGGGTGCGTTATTAATGCATTTTTTTACGACATCCAGAATCGCGCAGATAAATAGATAATGATTGTCCGCTGCACTTGCCAAATGATTCTCGCAAATTCTGTCTCGTGAATAAAATGTGAATAATTATATTTTCTAAATATGAAGCATACTTAGCTTAGGATTCAGTTAATTAAATGCATTCAATTCTTAATGTTAACTCGTCGTTCTCAGGTATTCACTTCGCATGACACTTTTCATTCAAATTAATGATTCGTCGTTGTTTTGACATATTTGCCGGTCAATTAAAAACGAGAATAACAATCTGGAAAAGGTTTTAAATGTTTTGACAGCTAATGTATTTTTTCCTTCGTCACAGGCGTATGATAATTTAATTAAACGAGACGAACAAAAAACGCAGACAATATAATAGTCAACAAATTGCGCCGCAAATCCCTTCTAGCTTCCCGGAGAATTTTAATTTTCTCATTAAAAACTTTCAGAAATCTTTTATCACGCAACACGTTCAATTAAAAAATCTGAATTTCAAATGCTCAAATACAAACGAGTTCCTTTTCGAGCTGTAACTTCTTAATTAAATATCCGTCGAATAAAAATCCGACAAGAAAGTGGTCGTGGGTATAAACGTATAAGTCGAAAATACTTCGTCCTCTTCGTTTTGTTCCCCTCACCCGAGAACGCGGTGTCCGTTTTAAAAACGCGGTCCATTATGGAGCGCGTCATATTCGACGAGGGCAATTTATGTGCCGCAAGAAGTGGCGGCGCATAATAATGCAATTATTGCGGACTTGCACGCCATCGGCACGATCTTATTAGCAGGCAATATTTTAATCCCAAATAAGCCTTTAATGATCGTACGATTTGAACGCAGCTGCGGAAAAGAAATGACCAAGTGGTTCACACGCCGCGGCAAATTATGCAGAACAAAGTGGTCCAGCGCGGAAGATGGCGGACGTGTTGTCGGTGAGGAAGAGGAGAGGGGATATGATAAGGAAAGAGACGAGCACAGAAAGTGTGACGGTGAGGAGATGAAAACAAAAAGAGAGAAATGATTGAAGGTCGCCACGAGCAACGTTCAATTCAGATAATGGAATGACTTGATCCTGGCGCTGTCATTTGACTGGAACTGAATGTTCGGCATCTTGGTGAAGCAAATAAGTGCAATCGGGAGAAAATCATTTGGATTGCAAAACATTGCTATTACCGTGGGAAGAGAAAATTTCTTAAGGTTTAGAAAATCGGTGGATTGTATACAGATATTTTGAGATCGATGTAGATGGCTGAGAAGTGATTTGGTTTGAGGGGATGAGGGGGAGTAAGTTATGATACTACGTGTGAGTGGAAATTTGGTTGCGAATTGGTTGGATGTTTGGTGGTATGCTGAATGGGTAAGTATAGATACACTGTGAAAAAAGTTGGTATAATTTTTATTATACTGTATTATAATGTTAGGACAAATGTATTCATTTTGAAATTATTCTAATACAGTATAATAATTATATGCGTGGTAAATAATATAAAAATGCGCCAGGATGTTTTTGTGCAGATTATTGACATACTGTATTATAATAATTTTAAAAAGAAAGTATTTGTCCTCACATTATAATACAGTGTAATATACATTATACAAACTTTTTTATCAGTGTAGGTAAGTATAAAAAGAGTTGAACATATTGACATGTAAGTATTATAGTTAATGTTTTTGTTATGATTTTTACCGTATTATTGTTGTTGTTTTTGTTATTATGTTCTTATGTATATTATATATATTTTTGTATGTATTATATTAAACATGAAATAAAGACACTTTCAAAATTATAACAATGCTTGGAATTTGAAAATTTATTATCCAATTATCCTCATACACGGCGGAAAATTAGAAAACGGTCTATTTAGTTAACATAAATCAAAGACTTCTAATCTTTCTGCAGATAATAAACAGAAGTAGTAAATTATTTTTAAATTAACATTTTATAATAAAAAGAAATGTAGGAATTTTATTGAGTGTGGATTTGTATGGAAATATATTAAAATTTACATTATAGTTTGTTAAGTGATTATTATTAAATGCGTGTTTATATATTTTGTAACAATGCAAATAAGTAATATTCATTGATAATTTATTTAATAAGAATAATAATGTTACATACGTAAAAATGTGTATTATTTTATATGAAAATAGTATTGATTAAATATATTAATATATTACTCTTTTTATGAATAAATTTAAATAATAATTTTAAATTTTTTCTTGTATATACGATTATAATCAGAAATGTAAACCCACATGTAAAAGTTACATTTTATAAATGTTACTAACACGAACACAAATATAATAGTTAATAAAATAAATAAACAAATAATTAATAATAATATAGAATTCAATTTAACTTGTATATATAATTTTAATTTTTCTTTTGGTTATAAACCAATGTCTTCTTAGTAATTGAAAAGTAAAAAAATTGATTGTTTCACTTCAGAATTATCAACACAGTATCAACACAACAGAATGTACTGTTATGAATGCTACTGTATTATTAAAATACGGATTATGTTAATCGAGTGACGAAAACATGCTGCACTGATGTTATCCGTCACACACAACAAGAAAAGATTTCAAATTCTTCACTTTTGATTATCATCTTTGGTGGTCTTAAATATTTTTTTTCAAACGTAAATTACTAAATAATGTAAAAGCGTAATACATTATTTTATATATACATATATATATTATCATAGATAATGACAATGTGATTACGTGTATTATATAATACTATTATAAGAACATTAGTAGGATAATAAGTAATTCGTTTGTTGGCATGAAAATGCATTAAATGACCCGTGAATTATATGAATATATCATACTGAAATTGTAATCAGTTGTATCAAATATTTCATGACATTTTACACTTAATAATTATTAAAAATAATTTAAAATATTAATCATTTGCATAAAAAGAAAATAAGAAAAAAAATGGTGAGAAAAAGGTTGATATTTTGAGAACTTAAACAAATTAGTTTCTACTTAAGTTATAATAGCAATAATTTTGAGGTTGTAATTTAAATTTCTAAATATTTACGAATACAATTTTGTAAAATTCTCCAGGATAATAATAAATATATCATATCTCCTGGTGCGCATAGATTATAAGTTGCATCGAAAACATTTAAAACAGTTTAAATTTGAATGTGTTGGAAGCATATTTTTTGACATATATTATTTTTGGTTCTTTAAGCTATTTAGCAATTCTGGCGTCATGCATTAGTGATTCGGATTCTTTATATCTTAAGGAAACTCATCATTATATACCAATTCTATCTGTGATACTAAAATATGACATGTTTAAAACATTGGTCAGATATTCTGATTTAATGTTTATAATTAATATAGTTATTGACAAGAAATAAACAATTAAAAAAGTATAATTTGTATTAAATAATAAATTAATTTATAGTAGATTTTTGTTAACATAGTTTAAAATATTTTTCAAAATTATATGAACTTGTAGAATAATTTCTTGTCAAACTATACCATTTTAGAGATAAATTTTAAATATATATATATAATTTAATTATGTTTGTTAATATATTGAATTAAGCGTAAATTATTTATCATAATTGTTTCTACAATTATTACATTCTACAATAATTATAAAATATATTAAAACACACATTTTTCGTTTATTCTTAAACATTTCTCTACATTTATGAACAAAAAGATACAAATCAGCACGGTAGGCAAATACAATTTGCCATTACGCTACTTTAAAACCATAATAATTTTAGTGACTGGTTTAAAGTCATACTCGTGTATCTAATGTTGTCTACAAAGAAGCTTCGTCAATTCAATAATTCAAATTAAATAATTGTATTTTTCATAAACAGCTTTTAATGTCAAAAACAAACATTAATACTTAAATCAATAACTCCATTTATTGCCTCTTCCATATAAAGTAACATAAATTATCCAATTTTTATACCGAATAATTATTTCCGAAGGTGTAAAATAATCCGCTTATTATTTTCACAGTCAAGCAAGGAAATTCTACATCGATGAAAATAATACAATAGACAATGATTTACAAGGTAAATTTATATTTATCTATTATCTAAATCTATCTAAGTTAGTATTCCGATGAATTCAAACATCACCGTGAATGATTCTTCATTTTCACTATTGCTTATATCCTCCCACATATAACAATTCCATCCTTTCAACAAAACAAAAAACCAAACGGAATAAAGGATCAATTACAAAACAAAATATGTATTATCCGTATTTAATGCCGACTGCTTGACATAAAAGATTGTAACTGAAAAATTATTACTTCATCACAATTTACAAAATTCTATTTCAAATATGCCCATAGAAAACAATTCATATAAAAAGTACTGTATGGTTCAGTAAATTCAGGACAAAACAATAATTTCAGGACAGTAGTTGAAATTTTTAGTATTTTTTATTGTTAAAGTTCATTATAATCATTATACTGAAACTTTGGTTATATCCTGCAAAATACAACGAAACAGTATAATTTTTATATGATTTGCATATTCAGACGCACCTTTGCGCATTTTTGCAGATCAGATTTGCATGCAACCGATTCGTTAATCATTTGACCTTGAACTTTTGATTTTTGTGTTTCAAACTATCGGATTGATGAGAGTAGTAAAACACAATTAGCTGAGTTTTTCACGTTCCGATTCCGAAAAGTTCATAAAACAGTTTTCGGAATTGCACCGAGTTCCGAAAAGCCAGACCCTAGCAAACACATTCGGGTATTACGTTTAATTTCTGTTCCGCTCGCCGCTCGGTTATATAATTATATTTTCGTTTGGCTGCCAGGCATACAGCCTCGCGTTGTAATTTCGTTCGTCGGATGATGTTACGATTGCGCGACGTAACTACGTGACTGCATTCTTCGGGAGCTCGTGGAAGCCAAAGAGAAGAGAAGAAGAAGCGAAGACTCCGGCGCACACTTGATGGCGCAAAGTAAAGACTTCATGACCCGAGACCTTCCGCCGCGGCGGCCATATTTGGCGCACCGGACTGCGCTTCAATTGCGTCGACAATACGCATTCCGCGACGATTTTACCGGTTTAATTACACGGGGTGAAATAAACAAGCCCTTAATTGATTGAACGGGACGATAATAAAACCCGATTTCGTCGGAAGCCGCCCCGCGAATCACGTCCACGTGCAAATATTTCGACTCCGCTTTTTGCCGGTAATTAAAATATCAACGCGGACAATCCAAAGCCAGTCGGTTTGCGAAGACATTGCGCGCGTCAAGGTCAAACCCGGCGGCATTTTGGTACCAAGCCGCAAGTCTTGTTTCTTTCATTTGTATTTGTATTTTGTATTGCATAACACTGTAAAAACTGGCGTTACAAAAATGTCTTCAGTCAAGACATTTTTATAGAAAAGATATTATAAGTGTCTTATTATTAGATACTATTTATGTCTTTTGCATGAAAATATCTCGGTTCGAGACACTCGGTTTAGTAGTGAATGCTGTCGGAATGACGTTTCAGTTATTGGCAACCGATTTTCGACAAAATCGGTTTTTGTTTGCTTTCGGTGTTTCTTTGGATATTTTCTAACGGCGATCGAATTCAGAGGAATGGTAGAAACGTTTAAATTAGCGCAGCATTTTTTTTGATTTTCACGAATTTTCCTTCGTTGCAATGATATTATGAAATTTTCGACTAAAATTTTATAATCAATCCAGAACAAATTCAGCCGATTTAAGTTCATATTTTTCACGACAGAAACCATATTTATAAATTAATCCGCGATTTTAGCGACTTTCGGTGAATCCGTGGTTCGCAAAAAAACTGGACCATGGCATTACGGCAATAACGAGCCGTAATTCCGCGTTATTCTAGCATCGCGATTACACCGACGTGATAAATGTAATGATCATGTCGTCGTATTAGCGACGGATTCCGTCGTGGCAAAACATCGGAGTTTGACTTCTCGTTAATCCGCGCGCTATCTGCGCGTCGATCGCGGCATCACGCTGCGATTATCGTAAAACCCGGACCATCAACTTGGAAGCCGAGAGACGCGCAGAAAAATCTCGCAAGCGGCGGTGCGCGCCGGTAATGAAGTCGGTCTCGTTGTTTCTCACGTCGGGAACACCCGAAGCCCGTCGCCTACATTTCGGCCTCGCGTCGTTCCTTTTCCCGACGACGTCCCGTGTCGCGATCGTTAATTATCGGACCAAAAAGAACCGGCCATTGCGTCGCGCCATGATTTAATGGTCGCCATTTTTCAGCTATTTTATCGGCGTGAGACCGGTCGCGCGGAATTCATAATGAATTACAGAAACATCGGCGGAGTCACGACGTGAAACGATGTAATTTATTTAATAGCAGTGTTTACTCGGGGCGGAAATATGATATCATTTCGTATCGAACGAGTCCGTCTCTCGGTCATTACTATACCGATCGAAGATAAAGCTTGAGTCATGAGGAAAAGTGGATTAATAACTTCATCGGCCGAACAATGGACTGAATTAAAAATAGCCGCTTTCGGTTGCCGCGCGGTAATTTGATCGATTAATTACCGCCGCAGGCAGTTCGCGTGGAAAAATCGGTTGCAGAAATCGGTCATTGGCGAACTGGATTCGACCTTTGACACGCGAGTATAGACTATCGCGCAACAAAGGGACCCCCGGATAAATGGCGAAGCGTATATCCCCGAAGGACGCGTTTAAAATGGCCGATCGTTTTGCAAGGCGGTAAATTTGCGACGGACATTAATTACTGCTCGGCCGATTTGGTGCGCGCCGATATGGCACTTTTCGCTAAGTATATCATAATCCGCGCATTCCGGCCGATAAATTTGCCGGCTTCGCCGCGAGAGGGCATTAAACGTTTCATCTGGCCAAGGTCTGCGATGCAATCTGCCAGGATTTATCCTTTACCGATTTCTTTTGGCGCTGGCAATATCGGCGCGCAGCTGCTGCCGTTTCGGCAGGCGTCTTTTTGGTAGGCGGCGACTTATCATTGTTTTACGACTGACCGCCCGCGAGGCCACGACGCCGGACTACTCTGGAGGCAAGCCAGATAAAATGGTAGTTTGCCAAACACCCAATCCCCGCGGTCCCGATTTAATTAATTACCCGATCGACGTCGTTAGAACGTCGGGCGTTTGGTACCAGCGAGGATCCTCGTGGTCGAAGCCGCAGGATCTTTATTATCAGTTGGTCCTATTGCTGCAACCACGCTTCGTGTCCATTGTATTTTAATTTCATCGGTATATCATTGACTCGCGGCGACAAACAATGCAGGATTCGCTGCAGGAGTGTCGCCGCAGTCTATAAATATAATCGGATGAGCCGCGCGCGTACAAAGGCGAACGACGCGCTTAAGTAGTCGCGCGATTTTCGCGGATATTCATATTCGCGATCCACCGATTCGAATCAACCGTGCCCGCGGTGTCAATTATTAGAAAGTTGATCTATTATCGGGGTAATTTATGCCCGCGGTGGTGTCCTTTGTTTGCGCCTCCGAATGGTAATGCCGAGGTACCTGGGTCCTTAGCGGTTTGGCGCGTTTCTGGTTTGATTGTTGCCGTGGCACCAGCTCGCTGGAAACTGTTGTACCCCAGCAACTGCGACGATTGCAATCTGCGCGGTTTTGTTCCTGCACGGTGTGTTGCTGGCGAAAAGATAGAAATCTTCCTAACACACCGGTGCGTGCCAGCAGGAGTACGTGGCAAGGAATAGGATATCGCGAGGATCCAGTTCACCGCTAACGCCGTCATCGTTCTCGTTCTCGGGGAGAAAATTATGTCCTTTGTACGGTTTCTGGAGTAGAATTTTAATCGAGTTTGAGAAAGCGCGGTTCTCGAAAGGATATTTTTATATCCTTATATATTATCTTTATCGTTAGATTCGCACTGCAAGGTTGGTATTTGAGTATGTAAACAATAATATTGATAGGTCACAATGTTTGTTTGTAAATAAAGAGATGTTTTTGTTGTGGAAATATCAGACGACCTTCAAAACGTCAATATTTGATGTGTTTGTTTACAGTAATTTGTATACATACGAATTTACTTTGTTTTCGTTGGATTTTTGATTTGATTAACTGTCAGGCTGATTTTTGATTGGTATAATTGACAATCCCGAGTCGTTCGTATTCATATTCAAAGCACTGCCGCTTACCAGTACTTCTTATGCATTTATATGCGCCAGCACTTATGAAATTGCGAGGGGATTTCTTATGTGGCGTACAAATACAAAAGGCCACAACTTAATCGGCGTTATTAAATTCTGTCACTCGAACCCCATTCACGCGCGCAATTCAATGGACGCCCTTTCAATGTCTTGTTCAGATTACAACTTCAAACGGTTATCAGTTCTTTATTAGTCTCGAATATATTAATGAAAGGTAAATAAAAATTTACTACAAGCAATGATTTATTAACCGAAATTGCCAGTGGTCTTATAATCAATTCAACGAAACGCCATTAAGTTCGATATTAATGACACGCGTACTCCTCAAAGCTGGGTAATAAAACTGATATCAAATGTTTCAAGGTCTTTGGGTTTTAATGATTTGAGTTCATCATAAGAGACTGGAAACCACAAATAGTGTATTAGGGCTAAAAAATGTAGCGAGATATTTTATTTGTTGCCATAAAGCAAATGATGATTTGAGAACTAGCACACCGTAAAAACAATGCATTAAGGATCACGATCAAGACAATTGCAGACAAATTGTGGCATTTTTACTGTATTGCAGTGCAGTTTTTGTTGTTATGGCACAAAAAAGTCATCTAATGACTGTAATCAAGTTAAAACTTGAAATTGATTTGGTCCTCCGTTGGAGAATGTCGAAATATTGTTTTAATAGAAAGATTTCATTGATAAAAATCAAAATAACTTTAATATTGCTGTTCCGAAATATTAATAATTTGCATCAAAAAAATTATTTTTACGAGGATTAAAGTTTTTTATTAAAAAAATGTTGTATAATGTTTGCAATTAGACGTTAATGAATAAATTTTTTTTTTTTTGTTATTAGCGGTAATTTTATATTTGAAATGAAATGAAATTAATCGGAGAATATAAAAAGCGGTTAGAAAGCGGAAACGTAAAATATTTTCGGTCAATATAAATATGGACGCCAGTACAAAAATATAAATGTAAACAGTATTATTACAATGTATATACGAAAATGGTAACAAATTACAACTTGACTTTTTCACACAAAAACATACACAGCTTTTTAAAACTTAAATACAACAACAAAATTGTCTTACATACAGCTGACTTAAGACACAAAGTGATTTATTTAAGCCGTCAGTTGTCTGAATATTCGACACTCCTGCATCTTGTTTAAAACACTTGTTTAAATATTTATAACTTTATTAATATAAACGCCAGGTCTGGAGACAGACGGCCATTTTGTTTACTATTTAAATCAATGTTATTGTTTACTTATCCGCATCGTTTGGAATCAGTCCTCGAACGAATGTATATGTTTAACGCTAGTTTTGGAGACAGACCAGGAACATACGGTGCTGCACGCGGGAAAAAAAACGACTGAATCAGTTCCATTCTACAATTCTATTAGCATTGACCAATAACACTGGCGTTCAAGATTGTTTTAATGTTGGCACAATTGTAAATCAGCATTTTGATCAATGCTCCGTCAGCCTGAAATTCAATGTAGATTTAGCATTGTTTTCAA
>JABFQC010001823.1:0-17886 GCA_022817085.1 Psilanteris sp. ZL-2020
GTAGAAAAATACTACTTTATCATAATATATTACTTTTAAAAATAGTAAATATTATGCTTTTTCTCTTATGGTTCCAAATTAATGATATAAATAGTAATTTTTCGTCATTTATTTCTCTCAGTGTAATTCAACAATTTTCAATATATTATTATAGTATATATTTTTATACAAATATTGCTTCTGTTCCGTGTTTAAGAATTGTCTTCCTGCACGTTAAATCAACACATACATTCAGTGCACAGTAAAAAAGACATAAAGCAGTAGTAAATAATTTTCGTAACTATAACTATATGGTGGTCGAAAGGACGTAATATCCCAAACTTAATATGTAATTAGATTCTCGTCTAATAGCAGTATTCAAAGCGTAACAAAACAGCCAATCTTCACTTTGAGTTACAAATTGTTATTAAACTTGATATATTCGATAAACTTAAAAATAACCATATTTTATAAGTAAATTTTGTAATGATTGATGAATAATAAATAAATAAACAACAAAATTAGAAAATTAATCTTTTCATCTGTTTTAAATTATTGTGTTTGCATAACTAATATACATATTATAATTTAAATAAAAATGATGTAAACATTAAACTTTGCTAAATTATATATAATCGAAATCCTAACGAATATCTGATAAATTAAAATTTATATATTATAAACTGTAAAAATTTCACATTTACGATTTATATACATAGTCTATATATAAAATATCCGCTGAAAAATGTACCATCCTGAGCTTATATTTACGTTTTATGTAAAAATAAAGCAATAAAATTAAAATTAAAGTTAACACAATTTCAAATAAAAGTGGCATTAAACAATCATCTAAAATTTTATTTCCTAGTATTTTTGGTATTCAGTATTAATCCACACGTATAGAAAGTGTGTTTTGATGAATCGGTTGAACATTTGTCCAAATTAAAATAATGTTTATAAGTGTCATCGAAACAATTTTCTCAGTGTATGGATATTGTTTGAAAAGTTTACAAATGCGCCGATCCGTGTATCTCTGCTTTTAAAAAGTATTAAGGTATATTTATTTGTTTTAAGTATAAGTTTAAAATGATTTATACAATTTGTTATTTGATATATATTGATTGTTTATTTATCAAATTTACAGTTGATAAGCTAACTAATTATTAATAATTTTCTTTTCTTTTGTGTCAAAAGTAATATTATTGTTTTTCATAAACAAGTTTAATATAATAATATAAATACAAAACTTAATTCTAACTGTTAATGGATTATTAAATATGTTCATACATTAAATTAAATACATATATAAAGCAACTGACAATAATGTTTTCATTACAAGACGTCTATGTAAATACTTGTAGTTTGTTGTAATGTGTATGGAATAAATATTTTCGCTTAAATTGAATTTAATTGATAAAATTTTTAAGGTTTTTGAATATATATATATATATATATATAGATTTGTCTAACGCAGGGTTTGAGGACACGCCTTATTTGGGCCCCTATAGGTACGGCCCTGAAAAAAAAAATTTTGTTGTAAAAAATATGGCGGAGCGCATCGGGCGGCCTTCGGCCACCCTCACAAGGGAATGCGGGGAGGCGCCCCCAACCCCACCCCTTAAAAATCTAGTCAAACCCAAAACGCGTGGGTCCTAGGAGGCCCCAGTGCCGTATTTTTCGGGTTTGTCCCCAAATCCTGCGTTAAACTGATGCAACTGTTCGGGGACAGACCCCAAACACGCCATTTCGATTAGATATACCATTGCGTAAATGGAATTCAAGATGGCCGCTTGTCCTCAAACCCTGCGATAGACAAAAATTTATTTATTTGTTAAAAAAGTAATATATTAGAGAAATAATAAATTATGTTTTATTGTCCAATTTAATGTATAGATGTACACAATTTAAAGAACCAATGATGAGAGAAATATGTATGTACATAAATTGGACAAATTTTGAATTACAGTTGTTCTATAAAATTAAAAATTGATTGCATATATATATGAGTAAGTGACAAAGTTTATAACTGGCAAATTTTATAAGGTTGTCAATTATATGAATATAGTTATAAATAATATACATATATAAATAAAAATAAATAAATATATAAAAAAATATAATAATAAATATATATATATAACGTTGTTCTTTATAACTATATTCATATAATTAACAACGTTATAAACTTTGTCACTTACCCATATATATACATGAAAATGAGTTTAGTTAGACAATAAACATAACGGAGCATATTAAACGGTTTCGGCCGTAGCTCAAAGACGAATGACTCAATTATAATTTGAAATTTCCATTTTACTCAAAATTGCGTCATTTTACAACGGAAGAACTTTCAATACGGCGTGGTAATAAAAAGAAAGAAATGAAAGACGGAATGACTGATGGTCGTGTTGCATCGGCGGTCGACTGATATTCGACTTTCCAGAAAGCAGAATACATAATATGCGACCGGCGTCGCATCTTCCTTGCCATTTTGACCGGCGTCGACAGTAAGTACGTAATTCTACATAAATTTTCCATACGCGGACCGACTTTCTCAGGGTCGCTATATTCCAACGCCGATATCGCAACCTTGTCTCCGTATCGAAAGCACGAAAACGAGAGAAAAACTTGAATAACCGAAAAAACGGAAAAGGTTACTGGGATTGATGGGCGAAGCCGCGATTGGCCTTAGCAAAAATGTCAGCCGAGTCTAGCCATTATTGTGCCATATTGTTGCCATTCACCTAGCATTGAACTCGCCGAGCGTCGCAGACGTGCGCACACCCACACACACAGACGTGCCTGCAAAGCTGCAAAGGAGCGCGCGCGCGCCAACTTTCGTTCGCGCAGGTAAAACCGTGACAGGCCGCGCAGGTTTGTTGGTGTCGTGCAAACTGGTGAGCGGCAGTGTGTCGTGTGTTGGCTCGGCGCGCGTGTCCCGT
This sequence comes from Psilanteris sp. ZL-2020, assembly GCA_022817085.1. Classification (NCBI taxonomy): domain Eukaryota; kingdom Metazoa; phylum Arthropoda; class Insecta; order Hymenoptera; family Scelionidae; genus Psilanteris; species Psilanteris sp. ZL-2020. The sequence goes on from JABFQC010001823.1 coordinate 2,922, forward strand.
GGATTGTTGGTGCGCGCGTGAGTTGCGTTGGACTGCGTTACGTTCGGCACCGGTCATGATACGCGCCGAGTTGCAGGTAATGGGCCAACCAAGGCGCCGAGTAAAAACTGAGCCCGCGAAGCACCTGGCGGGGCTCGGCTTCATTCACGAGTTCGCGCGATTTAGCCGCGCGGGCACTCCCTTTTCCTTCCTTATTCAACGACTGTCAGCCATGCACCGCGCGTGCCACGCTGTTTCGCGTTGCTTTTGCGTCGATCGCCAAATCGATTTCCGACCAAACTCACCGCCTTCGGTCACGCCGTTCAAACTTTCGTCAAAACTATATGTATATATATATAGATTGCTGCTTTAAGTTCGTTCAAGCGGGCTTTGCGTTATACGCGCAAATACTGGAACGTCAAACTGAAAGCCAAGTCCTTTGCCAAGCTCGAAAATATGTTGCTGCGTTTCAAGCTCAAATTTGACATCTGCCGTTGGGCGACCGTACCAGTACATATCAGCTCGTCTTGTTTTTCTTCGTAACTTGTATTTGTATTATTTTACTGTCAGCGTAACTGTTTTGTCCAATCAGAAGGCGTGTTTACCTTGCAGCTACGCACCTGCACACGGAATGCATCTGACAAACTTGGGTCTCAATCGGAACCAATTTTCGCCTTAACCTCTTTAAATATTGTCATTATTTTTATTATTTGTATTTGACTTTTCTAAAAACAACAATTAATCATTTTTAACATTCAAACGTATCATTTTGTGCGGATATTACGAATGTCTCACAATTATTACAAGTACGTAGATGTATTTACGCATAATTATATATATTGTTCACTTTGGTGTAATTTTGTGCAGTATTGTTGGTAATTGCCAAGCTGTGAGTACATATGTTCAGGGTATAAATAGCAGTTAAAAATATACAAATTAATTAATTGACTGAAAAATTGTAATCCAATTCATTTTACGTAAGTTAAACAATATTCGGGCTGTCAAATTTAATTTCAATAATTTATCAAATAACTAATTATGCGAAAATAATTGATAATCATATCTCAAAATATTTACATTTTTCTAAACCATTAAAATCTACACCCAATAATTGCATACAAATCATACCAACAATTTTCATGCAACTTATGTTATAAAAATATGTTTTTTACATTTTTTTAATTTAATCACATTTAATTGGTATATAATATGGATAAATAAATACATTATATAATATACACTTATATGCATATTATATGACGCGTATACTAAAGTGAAATGCTATTAATAAAATTTTATTAATAACTAGTAATTAGTAAGAACGATGAATAATTTGTCTAATTTCGTCTTATAATGTTTACAAACTTATTTTCATATCTTTTTTATATTATATACGTAATTTTAAATAGAATAGGAATGATTGAGATTTACAATAATGTATACTACATTATAAATAAATGAAAACACTTTTTATTACATTTAGAAAGCTTTTCATCACTTTAAACATTTATTGTAGTCAATTTTAATATCTTTAAAGAGAAAACATTTAATATTCACGTTTAAATTAATTTCAAAATATTCACTTTTCATAATGCGTATCCGAAAATATACTTAAAAAATATGCACAAAAGTTTCGTTTGAAATCCAATCTTTACATTATATTTATTTATGTTTAATGTCAAAACAAGATTTAATTCGAGTAAACAAACTAGTAAACGATATGACACTTAACGTCATTGCCATTTTTTATATTAATTAATCTTTAGTTGATATTTTAAACGGAAAGATTTGAAAGTGAATAAATTCAATATATTCGACATTTGTAATTAGCAAAAACATATTTACTATATATAAAACTTGTGAAATATTTGTTAATTAAATAATTAGCATGTATCTGTTCATTTGATTTTAATATTAAACATGAAATTTGAATAAAATTTTAAAATATTTTTCCTTTGAATTTAAATAAACTTGAGTGTAACATTTATATTACATAACCAAAATAATATCTCATATAAATCGAAATAATTGAATTATTGCTACCATTTTTATAGTATATATATATAACATTTGTGTAACTTTTTATTTCAATTTGCAATTATTATTAATATAATGAAGTGAATTTTTATTCTTTTTATATATAAAGTAATGTCAAAAAGAAATTATAAAATGTACATGTAATAACTTATTACTTATTTGTAATAACATATTGTGATTTAAAATTAAAGACAGTTTAAAGTTTTTGTAAAAATGAGATATTATTGATTTTAACTAACTAATTATTTGCGTGAAATTCAGGACAAACATATATTATTTATTATATTATACTCGTAAAAAGTAATCAATTATATCGCAATTAATAATAAATTATATATATTAATAACTTGTTATATTAAACTATAATTATTGAATTACCGTACATTATAGTTTGCAATCTAGATAACTAAGTCAACTACAAATACACGAGAATTTAAATTGATCAATTCAACTGTATATTGAGATAATTAAATTATTAACTTATATTTACATTTTATTTAAACTTGGTTCCACCGTTAATTAGTTATTTTTCTACATAAAATTAGTAGTAGTAGTCTTATTTTCTTAGAATTATTAAAATAACAATACATGATTTAATGAATACATTAAAATTGAAAAAAGTTTAAATAAAAATCATAATATGTGCGAGTGTATATTAATTAGATTTACATAGATTATATGCTGAGATATTTGCTTATAAACAAATGTAGGTGCTCTAAAATGAGCAATCGCCGTGATCATTGACGCTATAATTGAAAGACCAATTTAAAAACTTACTTATAATTGCTGTCAATCGTATCCACGACAACTGTTTCCTCGCTCCTCACTATTAGTTATTCAAAATGCAAACAGATGATTAATAACAAACTATTTGGAATTTTCGTAACACAAAACAAGATAATTATTATCTCGTCTGTTACTTCGCGATTTGTTTACATATGCTAAATTAATAAAGCTTGTGCGAGCCTCATCATTGAACTATTCAACTATTTTGATAAGCAAATCTAATTTTAGCCTCATGACCGAGTCTCAATGCGAGTTAATGATTCTGGCTTTGAGACTTGTTTTAGATGATTGAAAGCGAAGGCGACATCGAACTTAATTTATCCAGAAGAAAGTTTTTTTATTCGCAAAGCAATTTTTATTCTTATTTTCTAACATTGCGAATGCGACAAATGCTAGATACTTCGCACAAAGTACAGAACAAATATATATATTTCTCTTCGAGTGAGGGGTCTCATTGCGAAAAAATAAACCTACTCAATAAACTTTAAAGATACTCAAGGAGGCTTTTCTGTGTAAATATGGAGCGCGTGTAGATACTAAAATTTGGGTAATACCAATAATATTGAATTCAAATTTATATAAACATTGGTTACATTGAAATATACAATTATACTCGTCAAATCAATTTAACTAAGCAAATTATAATCAGAAATATAAAATTGTACATTGTTATATATTGTATATCATTTTTGTCATATTAAGAAAATAATAATTACAGTACTTAACCAAAAAAGTATTTGGAGTATATTGATATTTATACTTGTATGTAAAATAAGTCATTAATTTAAACCAGAAAATATATTTTTAATATGTGTGCAATATGATATATATGTACAGAACATATTTCAATTTTTACTACATATATATATATATATATATATATATATATATATATATATAAGTAAATGTAAACAATGATTATCACATTTGCAGTGAATGATGTTCCTATTTAATCTAACCGAAATTTAAATAAAATTAAATTCAATCAAATATATACATATATAACTTCAAAATAATAGCCTTGAATTACGATATTCATGGTACGTTTAATTATAATGTTTCTGCAACGTACAATGTCCAAATTTATATTTTTGTATATAACATATATATATTTATAATATTTTAAACATTCGTATTTAATTTTATTCTATATTAAATTATTGTTCTGTTCAATTCAGTTAAAATGTACTGAAAAAATAAAGTGCTAATCATTACATTTATAAAGTGTAATGTTTACTATTGAAGTGTTTTTTTTTTACTTACCGTCTTAGTGTTTTCAGTGAACAAACATTAAGTTCATTAAGTGTTAAAAATTGAGTTACTTTTACTATAAAATTGAGTACTTTTTATGAAAAATGGGTTTTTCATGAAAAATACACCGAAATAATAATATTACAAATTTTACCAAATTAGATAATAACAAAATGAAGATAAATTTACAAGAGTACACATAATTGTGTTTGATATAGTTTAATAACATTTGAAAGATTATGTTTCTGCTGTATACATAATGAATCCATCAAGTTATTACCCACAACATTAAATTATACAAAAATGTTACTGAAAATAAGTATACTCAATTCATGTCAAGTTCAATTTTTTATATTTTTTTATACTGTTTATTGATTCTGAGTACGCATCATAAGAATTCATTTAAATATTTATATTATATATTTAATTATTCAACTTAAACTTTACAATAATAATTCTAAATTAAATGTATTATGAAAAGTTATGTTATAAAATCCAATAGTTTTTTAATTTTGCTGCAAGTACTCACCGAAAATATATATTAAAACAAAAACTATCAAGCTAATAAAATGATATTATCAGTAATGGCTACTAATTAAATACGTACCTTTCTGATAAATATTAATTAATTCATATCATATTAAAGAAGTTTTATCTAATCGAACATAATTATATACTTATTAAAAAGTAAATATTAAAATAATTTTACGAATTTAACATTTCAATACTCTTAAATAAATTACAAACATTGTTCTGTAGAAAAAATTATTTCTTGATAAAAATTTCGAAAATACGACAATAATTTACATGTATAGTTTTAATAGAGTAATTATATATTAACTGATAACAATATAATTATAATAAATTATAAATTATATATTAATTAAAGGATCACATAACCACACAGTAGAAATATTGTAACAAGTATTTATTTTATTATGATTACTTTAATTTATAAAACAGTAATTTAAATTGTAAATTAAAAGGTATAATTGATATTAAGGTAAACATAGTAATGAAATACAACATGTAAGTTTAATAAAGCCTTTAGTTTGAATAAACTTAGTTTGCGTCGTATTTTTGACCTATTTATTATTAAAGTTGCGTAATAATAAAATAGGATTTTAGAAATGTAAAGGCTATTTTTAAATCAACTTTCTCCAAGGGCGTTAATAATAATGAAATATCTTATATATGAAATACATATTTGTCAGTCATATCTAATGATTATGTAATAGATTACGTATTAATGTTTAAGCGCAAACTGTTAGATGGTATTATATCTAATAGGTGTGACGAAAAATTATATTTCCTGAACTATTATAATTTTTATTTTAATTTTTGTGTATTTTTGATATCAATATTTCATATACATTTTTTTAGTATACTTACTTAATTAAAGTTTTTGTAACGACAGAACGAGGTATATGCACCCATAGAAAAATGGTATATTAAAAATAACAATAAATTATAGCTTTGCGAGGATTTGGCAACAAATATCTCAAACATTATTATACATCTTCTATACGATACAATATCTTTAGCATCAAAATGTTACAGAGTAAATTGTACAATTTCATGTTTTCAGTATAATATTTAATAAATATTTAATAATATTTAATATTAAATAATATTTCCATAATACTAATTATGATATCCTTAGAATGCTATAAGTATGGTATTTTACACCGAGAAAATAAAATTGTACAATTTACATTGAAACATTTTAATGCTTCCTATTGGCTAAGTCAGTTCAATGCCGTTATTTTATTGGCTGACGTTGAATACTATTCAAATTGTAAGACTTTTCATTGTGAAATTGTACGACTAACGATGTACTTAATTCCTTTTACAATTTTTTTCTTCGTGCATGAATAAATTATATATAATATATATAGAACGTAATATAATATATAATATAACATCAGTTTTATATATTACATCAGAGGGATATTAATTTATTACAATTTAATACAAATATATTTGTTGCTTATCATCTTAAAAATGTAATTTTGTTGACTATAATAAATAAAATATATAAAAATCGTAAAATATATATCACCGTACTCACGTTGCTATTAACAGTTAAGTTCACATTTTAGCGTTTATCAAATTATAAAAGTTATATCATAAGAAATATTAATTTAAATGATAATATAATTTTTTAATAATATTATAAACTTTAATAATATATTTTGGTATAATTTCATTACAAATTTCTTATTCATTCTTATTCATTAATAGATATTTTGTGTTATATCGGTTAGCAACAATATTGAAGCTTTGTTATCTATTTATCTATATATATATATTTTTGACTTGGTTGAGAAATGTTTGATACACTATATTTAAATGCTAAAAAAATAAAATTAATGCTAGGGCGGGGTAGGAGAAAATTAGTAGAAAATACAATATCGATAACATCACAAACTGGTAAATCACTAAATGACATAGATACAATTAAATATTTGGGAGTTATGATAGACAATAAATTGAGTTTTGACAAACATATTAACTATATAGAAAAGAAAACTGGTAGAAAAAATAATTATTTTAAAAGACCAGGTAAATTTATCAGCTATACTATTAGTAGAAGTTTGTTGTACAAAGCACTTATTGCACCGCACTTTGAATATTGTGCCACGGTGCTGATAAATGTAGAAAAAACATATTCAAAGATTACAAAAGCAACAAAATTGAGCAATGAGGTTTATTTTATTTTGTAATAGATACACCATATCAACATAATGTTGAACGTTATGTTTTTTATCAATTAAACAAAGATTAATTTTAAATGTCGTGCTGTTTATATTCATATATATTTAAATCACTTGAGTCCGAACTATTTATTAAAGTGTATAATGACATGTAATAATGACAACAGAAGAACTACTAGGCAAATGATTGATATTAGAGTAATGTTTTGTAGAACATCAAACGCACAAAGAAATTTATTTTATAGGGGTATAAAATTATATAATCAATTGCCACTTGTTATAAGACAAAAAGAAAGTATGAAATTATTTAAACGAGAAGCGTGCAAATTTTTTAAGTATAAGTAGACGAGTGAAAGAATCTGTATACATTTTATCTATTTATTTATTCATATATTATATCATTTTTTTAAATTTAAAATATTTAAAGTTTATAATAAATTTATACATACATGCATACATACACACACACACAGATATATATATATATCAAGCTAACATTTGGACGACACGGAAATATGGCAACACAGCAAAATGTCGCCAAAATGTGGCTTAAACATATTTTTTCGTATATCAGCGACAGTGAAAATATATCAAAGTTACATTTCGACGAAGGGCCCACAAAATACGGTACTGGGCCCGCTAGGACCCTCGCGTTTTGGGTTTGGCTAGATTTTTAAGGGGTGGTGAGGGGTGCAGCTCCCGCGCATTCCCTAATGAGGGTATATTTTATAGTTTAATATTTTCGACGTAAAAAAAAATTTCAGAGCCGTAGTTATGGAGCCCGATAGTGGGGTGTCACCAAAATGATGGATGGACATGCATATATCTATATATATATTTATATGGGTGAATGTCAGAGGAAATTTTTCTCAGTGTATGATATGATAACAAACGTTATCATTGTTACTGAAAAGTTCGGTAATTTCTAACTGAAATTTTGTTTTGTCCGTGAGTTACTGTGTTTTGAATAATATTTACTAAACTTTCAGTAATTTTTAATACAACATTTTTCTGCGTGTATATTAGTATAATATACTCGTGTATAGATAAGTGTATTTTCAAATTAGAACTAAACAGAATTTAAAAATTATTTTACTGAAACGTATTCAAAACTGGAAGCCCGATATATTACGCCTAATTGCCAATTCATAAGATATAGTATTTTACTGCAAATTTATTGCTTAGTATAATAATTAGTTTGACGTTCTCCGACTTCGGTACCAATAAATTTGGGAAAAAATATATATCCTACAAATGTACCTATTAATATAATAAAAAATGATCTGTATAAAATAAATATATACGTCGAATTATTATAAGAATTTCCAAATAAAATACTAAATATTAATTAATCGTATGTTAATACGTTTAACAAATACAATATTAATTGTCATATATAGTAAAATAGAAAATTAAATTTGTTATATAATATTTTAAATATATATAGTAAATATATAATTCCTCAAACGTATATTGAATCATAAATATTGATTTAGTGATTTCTATATCAGTTGACTTTTACCAATCTTGTAAGGTTGATTTCGAATTAATAAACCAGTACTAATTGCTCTCTTGTGTTTTGTAGTAAACATGAACTCATCCATTTCACAAGACACGATTGATCATGCAGAACCTGCCAGTCCATCCTCGAAACCTAAAAATTGGGTCAAATTTGAGGAGGAAGATTCGACAGAGAAAACGCACGATGTTACAAACGGAACGCAAGAAAATGAAAATAACAAAAATACTCCTGCTCTGATAAATTCTGAATCAGTGACAGTGAATGTAAACAAAATAGCCAAAGCTGCAGAGAACAGGGCAGAGAGTAACGTCATGGGAAGTGACGAGTATAGTGGAGCTGTGATAGCAACCAAGTCCGTCCAAATAAATTTAGATAGATCTGTAATGAACCGATCCATATCAAATGAAAGTCCAGAAGCCAATGTGCCATCAAAAGTTACAACCTGGGAGCCAAAATCTGCGTCTCTTAAAACAATAGATTTGAGGGATACAACATCCAATGGCAGAAACGTTATCAGCACACCCATAGGTAATATACGGCAAGGTTTTGCAAATGGCGACACTATTGTCACGTTGTTGCCAGTGAACACAAGGTGGCCATGGATAACCCCGGCTCAGTTTAGACCCGAACTTGTTCCAGAAGAACTTATGGCACAAGGCTTGACGGTTAGTGCAATTTTGAAATTTTATTCTTAATTTTAGAATTAAGAATTGACGTCTATAATAAACGAGCAATGTGCTTTCAAATTAAATTAATTTAAAATTTTAGATTTCATATTATCATATTATTTATATGAAGATATGCAATCAAACTGATGTTTAAAATAAAACAATGTAATTAAATTAAAGAAGCATATCGATAATGAAATTAGATAACTGTATGATAATGCAATTGATTTTCACAGTCATCGCGAGGACTTTACGAATGTGTTCCTCGAGTCATGATAAATTTTGTTTGTAATTTAAATTACAAGCAAATAATAAATATATGTAATATTAAAAAAGTATATAAATTTTTAAATAATAAACCAAATTTTTGTTATTGTTTTTTTTTAAGTTAATTGAAGCTCAATATTAATATAAAGTAAAATAATATTAATTTATGCTCTGATCAATACTTTTTGGAAAACTGTATGCATTAATGCATTATAATCTAAAAGATCATACAATATATATAAGTTGTCAATCATATTCAATTTCATTAACTCGTGACATATATTTTAATTACAAATTAATTTTAAGTTTTTAAGTATCATTTAAGTAATGATAATGTATTGATTTTTATATAATTAAATTTGTTTACATTTACAAATATTAGAAGTTAATTTTATTTCATTTTATAATTTATGTGCAAAATAAAAATATTTTTTATGTTTGAGAGAATACAAAATTTGAAACGTAATTTTAAGCGATGACAATTGTTTTGCTCGTAAACTATCATCTAAATTTACAAAAGCTGTAATCATTTTCGTTGCTGAATGTAACGCTATGTATATATGATTGCGGTAGTGGCGTTTGACCTGCGTATAAACACAATTTTATTAAATTAAAAAGAAAATTAATTATAAATATTTTAATTAAAGAATTGAGTTCACAACGCATGATTATATTTGTGTAAAAATACGTATAATATTAATTTAACTAAAGTTGTAGCCGCGCTGAAAAAAAAACCTTTAAATTGTATCAATAAATGTAGGATAAATGCAAAAACGGAAAAAAGTAGAAATAAACATTAAACGACAGTCCTAAATTTAAGTTTGTAAGCTGTATGGTAATTTTTGACAAAGTTTTACGAGCTTTTAACCATTTTAACCACGTTTATTATACATTTATTATCTAGTGTGGTAAAATTTGAGAGATTATTTTTTTGATACGATTTTTATTTCTAATACATATTTTATTTAAATATGTTTTAATTTGTACAATCATTGCAATATTATTGTAATTTTATAATTTAATAATTTTGATTTACTTTAGTTAACAGTCGAAGACTACGTGCACGTTATGGAATTGCTAGTGAATGATGTACGGTTCAACATGTACAATATTTGTTATAAACGCATTCTCGTACTTTGGATATTCACTGCCTTTGTCGTCCTTTTGGGTCTCCTGTTTTCAGGAGTCACGGGACTTACATTGTTTGGACTTGGTGTCATGTGGTTAATTCTCAACGCCGCTGCAATCTTCTTTTGTATGTTTATTAAAATTAAACTCAACCACAACTTAGAGAAGTGTTTGGCTCAAGTCAATAAACACTTACTTCGCCACAAAATACTATTAGGTCTTGACGATCGAGGGAAAATATCTTGTCACAAAGTGAACCTTTGTTTTATATACTTCGACACAGCAGAGTGTATCGTAAGTGAAGACATAAACTACATTCGAAATATTATATATTGGGTGCGTTGCATAATTTACTTTAAGTACCGAAATTACTGCGGCAGTAAAGAATGAAAATATATATTAAGGTATAAATTGAATCTATAACTACACTGACAGAACGAAAATGAGTATGAGCAACTATATTTCCTAGTCAAATGTATTTGTTAATAAAACTATTATTTTTGTCTAAAGCAATTAATAAATAGCTGAATGAACAAATTATATATTGTTAATACAATTCTAAAAGATAGTTGATGTATTTTTAAATGTAGATGGATTTACTACACAATATAAATTATTTGAATTTGTTTTAATAGTTCATTCAACTATATATAGCTAGTTTAGTTGAATTTAATATTTAATTCATACTTCGTGTTTCAAGTTAATCTCAAATATACTTAAATTTCTTTAATTTTTACGAAAGTTTAATTGTTTGTGGTCAATGATTCGCGTTCGGAACTGTGAGGTCGTGCGTTCAAATCCTATCATTGGGTAACTGTGATTAGTGTAATAATAATGTTTTGTTTAACTTTAAGTAAAAACATCCTTAAATTTAACTACAAAATATAGTTTAATTAATTACTATTTAATTAATCAATTTTTAGCTGAAAGAATTAAAGTTATATTTTGTTTATTGTCAATTCGAACTCCGTCAACTATATTTTATTTGAAACAAATAAAATAATTGCTCCTATATTAAATATTAACTATGATAAAATGAATTTTATCAAATAATTCTATATGAATTATAAGTGTTGAGATATCTAAACTTGTATACTATGCCATGTAATAAATTCAAGTATAAAATTTAGTTCCTTGTAAACAACTATTATAAATAGTTAAATTAACTAATTATAGTATACATTACTATGTCAGTGTACCTGCAGCGTTTGAAGCAAACTCTGGAACGCATCCATTATCCCTTTAATGCATGCCAAATGTCGTCATTTGTAACTTTGTATATAGCAGATTGTGTAGCGGCATTCTATCAATTAATGCGTTGCGTGTTTTTATATTTGATTGCAAGCTTTTAAGAAAAGCTTAAAAGCAATGAATAACAACGTTTATTAGAAACAAACTCTGCACGCACGTGTGAACAATATTGATGCGTGTGAGAAATAAAAATACCGATGTTTTATAAATATTTATTTTGCAGAAAAAACTTCAAGATGTTATAGAAAGAGAAGAACGTGACGGTCGAGTAATTGGAGGTGACGATTCAACGAGATCTCGTCGCAGACAGGAATTGCAACAACGAATGGACATCGATGACAGTGACATTGTCATACAAGGCAGTACAACTACGCGATTATCACGTAAACAGGTACACTTTGAGATGATAATTTTTTACTTCATCACGTTCATGTTTAGGTTCTAATAAATAATCATTAGCGTAAAGTTGACAAAACAAAAAAAATCAACAGGTGCAAATTCAATCAGATTTAAAGTGTGAACCCATGAAGATAAATAAAGTTTTGTTTTAAAAATAACTTGATTCAGCAATCTAGGTAGATCTCAAGTAATTGTATGATCAGATATATTCTATAATTTATCAGTTTCCATTGTCCGTCAAACTATCAATAAACCACGTTATTAAGTAGCTTTTTAAAATTTATTTCAAAGTAAACACTGTTAATATATATGCAAAGATTAATCCGAGTGTTTAATTATAAATTCGGTAATTTGTTTAAATTAACTGATGAATAATTAATGTATGTAATTTGAATTCTAAATTAAAAGTGTACTTCGAGGATCTGCGCAATTTGAAATCTCACTTTGGCGTAATAGCTGTCGTTATTATCAAATACTTTCCAAATTTGGCAAACAATCAGTCCTCCGTTTTGCGAGTTGGTCTACCTAGAATTATATTCAAACTTTCTAATTTTGATATTGACATTAAGCTTCATTTAATATAAATACATTTTCCACAGTCATCTCCTGATGACTGATACATTAATATGTCTACAATGTTAAACGTAAAATTCAAATTAGGGAAAAAGCGAACAGTTATTTTGCCGTTATATACAACGATGGGCTAAGGACTACTTGCGACGACGTTTGGATTGGACTGTAGACGAAGAAGGCGGAAATCCGACCTCTCCTCGACATTTAACATCAGCGCTTTGTCCTTGTCAATATATCGAGGAATGGCTGCGCAATAAACCTAGCGTGCAAGGTCGAGACTTCTGTCCCAAATGGAGTAGTTTTCTGCGAGACCGAGGAATGTGATTACAAATATTGTCGCGATCGTGCGTTTTGAATGAACGTTATATTGTATGCGTTCAGTATATATATATATATATATGGTACCTCTCTGTAGAAGTTTGCAAACGAAAGGAAACAAAAGCAATGAAACCGTAATTTAATTTAACGACGATTAACGAGTAGATCCTATCCTGTTTTGTTAACGTTAGATTCCTGTCGGCTTCAAATTGTTTATAACAACTACTATACTACATAATAATGTTCAGTAACGTTCGTTCCAAGATTTGAGTAAATCGAAAACTTGAAATTATAACTGACAAATACAATGCAAACCAGTTTTATCGTCGTCTGTTCTATTTTTAACGTATCGAGTACTACTCCAGTTTTAAATAAATATATATTATTTCACTATTGTTACAATATATAATCACTATATTTTGTGATATAGTACGAAAATAATACGCAAAATCTTTAATTGTGTTCGTACATTATGTATATATTGGGTAATTGAATATTTTTTCGGTAAAAGGTATAAAATAATCAAGCTAACGAGGTTAATTGTTATTATTTAACTATGCAAATATCGATTTTTGCATGCAATCTAACGCAGTTTGTAGCTCAAAAATTTGGATAGAATTTTGATTAAGCTGAATATAATATGAATATCAACATTCCGCGTAAGAATTAATTTAAAATATTCCCGTTAACTGAAGCAAATATTCTGTATATATGAATATAATTATGAACTACATTAGAAAGCTATATGGAAGTATATGGAATAAATGCTTTAAAAACTTGTAATCGTTGATAGTACATGCATAGTTGGATGTTTTCCTATTTTTTTACATTGTATTTTAGCACTATGCAATGCATACATTTATACATTTCAAGTACATCAATGCCTTTATATTCTTGCAATATCTTCTTTCTTTCAGATATTTCGAAATATATCTGATCACTTCATGATTAGTACAACGTAATGTATTGTACAAAGATGTGCATTTGAAATTCCATATATAATTATAAGCAATAACTAAATGCCGTTAAAAGAATACCAGCTAAAGAATGCAATTTTAAGTAATAAATGTGAAAACGTGATTGACGAATCGTATTATTGTATAATGAAGAAGCAAACAAGACGAAAACCACTGCTTAGTGATAAAACGTGTACTTAACCATGCGTACTTATAACCAACCAAAGCAGTCGTATCTTTATCTGTTGATAAGTTACGTTTATGATTGGATTCGATGATGTAATTGATACGCAATATATTTTTATGAATGGTTTGATTTAGATAGAAAACGAGTTGAAATAGCCGGTTGCCGAACTTTGACATAGAAATCTTGGCGGCAAACTGGCATAAATAATTTTTTTACCACGTTTGCACGCTAGGTAATTGCAAGTTTATGCAAATGGTTGCAAACTTGATACAAAAGAATACAAATATGCACTTTCAAGAAGTAGATACGAAGCAAGATATTAACGCTGAATATAAACTGAATTATTTTGCGTACTTATCACATACTTTATATTGAACGTTTTTGATGTCATTTTTATATAAATTCAATAAACACCGTGCCAAGTATAACAAATATTTCGCACTACAACAAAAGTGACACTGTCAACAACAAAAAATTTAAATAATGTGTAATACTTTTTATTTGATTCGCGTCGGCACATCTTTGCATTTGTTGAACGTAATTTGGGACGATATATTTTTAGAGTTTATGTATACATTGTTTTGTATGATCGGACGTATTTAAAATGCGTTTAAGCTTCGTAAGAATAACTATCACAATCTTAGAAATACGTGATTTATAAATTTCGTATTACGTAATAGCCGCACAAAATAAAAACTTGTATAAGATAAGTTATTTCTATAATGCTTAATGCGGTGATCCTTCAAATTCTTGATTATGTTAAGTAATTCAACATTTTAAAATAACTTGAATTAACCTTAAACAAAATAGTGTTTAAAATTATAGAACTATCAGATGCATAAGTAACACTACTCTGCACAATGAGAAAACGATTTGATAACTGTTATGAAATATATTTTTGAATATGCCCAATTAAATATATGATA
>JABFQC010001824.1:0-17884 GCA_022817085.1 Psilanteris sp. ZL-2020
ATTCCGTTATTATTAAATATCATGTTTGTAGCAACAAAAACATCGTTTTATATTAATGTTGATTGAATTGTCAAATTTGTGTATTATTTTACAACACCGTTACGTCAATAACGAAATGCTCTTTCAGATTAAAGACTTCGATAAATATAAAATAAAAATAAATAAAAGCTGAAACATTGCCATAAATAAATAACGGTTTTTAATAATACAGGACTATTCCGTTTTATGATTACCAAGATTACGGTAGAATCATGGGTTTCGCTGCCGCACTCATTTAATTTTATAAATTTTATATTACCATTTATTATTTGATTAGTCACCATAATTGTTTCTTTTTAATCGACTATATAGTCGAATTTAATACTTTTGCACGCTTAATGACTTTCAAGAAATTCAATTTAAACTTGACATCAAATTCAATATACACGTGTATATAACTCGAATGTACACCAAAGAAACCAACGTATATTAAAAACGGTGCAAGCCATTTATTAAAAATTGAACCTTTTAAGAAATTAAAAGCCGAACTGTTCTTTATACTTCTTTATACTGTTTTATATATAATATATATACACGTACAGCGTCGCAATTGATGTTTAAAAATAAGTACGATATTACTTTAAAAGAATTACGAAATGTAAACGATAAATGAGCAATGTTTTAATCAATTAATTGATTAGCTTAATGAAGCAACTGTATAGCGGTATATAATACAATCACTTAACTTGAATAAATCTTTGTTACAGAAAAGGAGGTTTGCTGTTGAACAACGTGCTGGGCATCGTGGGGGCGTGCTTAATGGGGTGTACAAAGTTAGCTCGTTCATACGAGATGCTGATTTTCGGCAGATTTATTATCGGTATTAATTGCGGTTTAAATACTTCGTTGGTTCCCATGTACATATCGGAGATAGCACCACTAAATCTAAGAGGCGGCCTAGGCACGGTGAACCAGCTCGCTGTTACTGTAGGTCTCCTGGTCTCGCAAGTACTTGGTATCGAACAAATACTTGGCACCAATGATGGTTGGCCTCTTCTTTTGGGGTTGGCTATCTTTCCGGCCATTCTTCAGCTAGTACTCCTGCCAGTCTGCCCAGAATCTCCAAGGTAAACGTGTTTTATGGTTTGATACTCCTTTTTGCGAGACACCTCAACATATTCAGCAATATTCATTTACCTTTACTCTGTAGTGAAAGTAAATTTACACCGAGTATGAGATGATGTACATTTTATGTGATGAATTTACATAAATGCGCGTAGAAAACGTTGATATACTTCTGCACTGAAAAAATGGTTGGTTGGCACAAGCATAATTATAGTTAATTTAAACATACGTATGTTTAGGACAACCAAATTATGCTCCTGCCAACCAAACATTTGTTTCAGTGTGGTATTTTAAGGATATCCTAACAAATGTTTTCAAAAT
The DNA here is from genome assembly GCA_022817085.1 of Psilanteris sp. ZL-2020. Classification (NCBI taxonomy): domain Eukaryota; kingdom Metazoa; phylum Arthropoda; class Insecta; order Hymenoptera; family Scelionidae; genus Psilanteris; species Psilanteris sp. ZL-2020. The sequence continues at coordinate 1,426 of JABFQC010001824.1, forward strand.
TACTATACTATACTCACTCTTAAAAATCTACACCTTGAGGGAAGAATTTAAAAGTTTTGAACATATATAGTTACCTTACGAATAAAAAGAATTAGGCGAAGATACAAACACTATAGATTTGAAATGAACAATTTTTCAGTTGAAATTTATAATATCTTGGAATAATAATTGAAATTCTTCATATCCTTAATCGAAATTTAACACTATTTTGAACCTAAAAATTTAGCTTCAAATTTGTTAAAGGTAAATGGTAATGTAGAATCTAAATTAAACCTCGAAACGTCTAAAATTTCCCGTTTAAGTTAAAGAGATTGAAAATAGGTTCTAGATTTTATATTACAATTTTAACCCTCCTTTCAAACTTTACAGCCTACGTTATTTTATTTCTTATGAATTTATTTTATTAATATTATTAAATAATTCAAAGATAATAAACCTATTAGTTTAAACTTTTAACAGTACATATTTACATATCTTATTAAAAAATAAAATGTTTTATTATTCAAAATTATATTTTTGTCTGTTTTTCGTACTTTTTTTACTTTTAATGTGTCTTTTGATAGACACTATTTTGAATCCATTTGACCCTAAACGGGAAATTTTAGACGTTTCGAGGTTTAAATTAGAGTATGAATTTCGACGATGATAAATCGTGAAATGTCTTAGTGTAAAAATATAATTCACAAATGTTTTTATCTGCAATTACATATAATCTATTAAAATCAATTTTTGTTTTTTTTTTTAAACGGTGTCAACTTTTTCAATGAATGATTTTAATCTCATTACAATTTTTAAAATTAATTAAAATGATCTTGATTGATTCAATTTTCAGATCAATTAATATTTCAATTAATTGTTAAATTATTTAATTTTTATTATTAAATTCTTACATATATTTTTATAGTAAATATTTATAAGAATAATATATAGAAAGAAAAAGAATAAACTTTATTTTTTCTCTTGTTAAAATAATGTTTAACTCTTTGCTTTGTTAAATAATTTTCACCTGTGAAAATATAATGAAAGAATAAGTAGTTTATAAGGTTATAGCAATTTTTAAATGTTTATACAATATTATATTTTCCCAACATTAGTAATATAGTTCTTATTTTAATATTTTTATTTACAAAATTCTTAAATTCTGGACACAAGAACGTGTAATTCCAAACGATTATTTAAGTGGGATTTCATCTTGCCATAAGATTTAAATTCTTAATCTAAAGTAGATTTTTAAGAGCTTTATTGTTTGCTTTAAGATATTGTAAAAATTAGAATAAAAGCGTAACGTATAATTTTTTATTTTAAACGTATGTTAATTCCTTAAACATTCATCGAGATATCCCTGGTATACCAAAATTATGATAATTTGTAATATACAATTTTTAGCGTGTGGTTGATTAACCATAGCGAAGAATTTATTTAGTTAATAAATATGTTAACGAGTGCCATCCGTTCACTTTTTCGGTATGTTAACAAAGTTCTTTTTAAAAAGAAGTATTTAAAAAGTACATTTAGAATACAAGTTGGTTCAAAATAAAGTACAATTTTCAGTTCTACTTTTAATATTAAAATAAAAAATTAGCGGTGAATAAGTGCAATGAAAATTTGCTTGCTTGAAAAACACAACTGAAGTAGGCATAATTTGAATTTGTATCGAACGTATTCGATCATTAACTGATTACAAACGACGCTTCGACATAGTAAATCGTTATTTTATATTTTACGTATTTATCGAATGATAACAACAAGCAACAAACCTGACTTTCTGATTACACCACAGACGAATTACGAATTACTTTGAGTCATACGTTTAAGCCATGCACTCGAAAAAGGCGACCATTGAAATTCTGATTATGAATAACAAAATAATAGTTATACTTTAGCGCTGAAATAATTGAAACGCGGATTCTAACGCAGCAATGCGCGTTGCAGTTTCCGTATGATTTGGCCGGATATGTGCATTATTTATTGACAAACGTAATTTTTGCCGCGCGCACTATGAAAAATGGGTTAATTAAGTGTTAGTTTGTAACATATCGGAAAAACGTTCCTTTGATAATTGTAATTCTTACGGAATAAATATTGTGATCAACGCGAATTGCATTTTCATTTTAAAAGGCCACTTCAGTCGAGTCTAATGAGATTGACGAGAAAATGTAAAATGCAAATGAATTGCAATTTGATTACACACACGCGTTACAATTTCGAATTCAATTGCAGCGCGTTGCACGTTCGTTTCACTTATGATTATTTGAGTAATCGATGTGACGCATATTTAGAAAAAAAAGCGACCGAAATAAAAATAACACGGAATCTTAAATTTGCTCTTTGAATTTGTGCCAGATATTTGCTCATTACTAAGCAATGGGAAGAAGAGGCTCGTAAAGCTTTGAGAAGACTGAGAGCAAGTAATCAAGTCGAGGAAGACATAGAAGAAATGCGAGCAGAAGAGCGAGCTCAACAAGCTGAATCCACCATCTCCATGACTGAGCTTATTTGCAGCCCAACATTAAGGGCGCCTCTCGTCATTGGCGTAGTTATGCAGCTCTCGCAGCAACTTTCGGGTATCAATGCAGTAAGTACTTATTTAAGCACTCCTTTCTTTATAAATTTAACTATTTGCCATTCAAATTTACATCATTCGCTTAATTTGTCATTGATTATGAATCAAATCAAGACAAGATCATTTTATAAATATCAAACTGACGCCTGATTACTGACACTCGATCGCAGTACAAGCACCAATTAGAAATTCATTTAAGAGTTATTCAAATTGATTCCTTTCGTGCATTAAACGCGCGCGTTGTGTACCGTCATTAAATATGCGACGTACAATTGATCCGAATTATATTTCAGCGTACCCGATTGATTGCTTACTACAAATATTATCATTTTTAGCGCGTGCGACTGGTACCGCTTCACTCTGCGCACACTGAGACGAATCAATCTGCAAAAATTACTCGTCTATATTGATAATTTGAGGATCGTTAAGAGGCACTGAGAAAAATAAACTTACAAATAACTAAGCAAACTAGATAATAAAAGCAGGACAAGTGAGCAAAAATGTAAACAAACGTTAGACTATATCTTTTTTTTATCATATTTTTACAATTTTCTAACCATAATTTATCATATTATTTACACGTTTGCCCAGTTTTGCTCCTTTTATTATCTAGTTTGATCAAATTTGTAAGATTTTTTTTTCAGTGGGAATAAGCTATAATATTTACTATAAAAAAAGTCACATTTTTGCTGGGAAAATTACTGTCAATAAAATGTATGAATTTTATGGTTCGTCCCTCGCGATGCCAATTTATAATCATTTAAACAGTAATTTTTCACGATTTACTTCTCGGGTGAAACAAACCCCGTGTCTCTTACACGTTTCCTAAGATTTTTTTGTACAAAAGTAACGTGTGACATTTAAGTTTATTACGCATTAACGCCTCAAAACCATTTGCGTAGTTCAGCGCAAATCACGGATTGACTTCATAGAGGAATAAGTTAAAACACTTTTATGTAATTCTTTTTGAATTTAGCCTAATTGAATTTTATCGTTAATTCGCTTTAGCTTCGTTCTAAAATACGCGCAAATATACTTCTAACTTTTATTTTAAAACAGTTAAGTTGTCTGTATATAAGAGCATTCTTTGACGTCGCATTTCAATTTCGTTTATGACTACTTTTGACGTTCGGAAAATTTTCTTCTCTTCCTCGTTATTTGCATTTCGTTTTATTTGTCTGTTTTTCATTTTCTCAGGTATTTTATTACTCCACAAATTTGTTTACGAGTTCAGGACTGTCAGAAGAGAGCGCCAAGTTTGCGACTATAGGTATCGGCGCCATTATGGTTGTCATGACCCTGGTGTCAATTCCATTGATGGATCGAACTGGGCGAAGAACATTACACCTCTATGGCCTCGGGGGCATGTTTATCTTTTCTATTTTCATCACTATTTCGTTCCTTATAAAGGTGAGTTTGGATAATCTGTCATGCTACATCAATGAAATTTTGTTCGGTTTATTACTGCACTGAGATTTTATTATTTCGTCTTCCGAATTGAAATAAAAAGGACGAAGACAACGGTGCAAGTATAAAACCGTACGCTTGTCAACGCTCGTTTTATATATTTTCGAATCAATCATTTTACAATTATTTTGCAAGTTTTTTGTTTCGAAAATATATAAAATGAAACATTCAGAAATAAATTGTTACGTAATTTATAGTTTTTATTATAGGTTAAATACTGAATTCAACGGCTATATTAAATACAGTTTCAAATTTGTTCCATATTATTTCTTTGCATATATTATTAAAATAATATCCGCATGTATATATTAATATACACGGTGATACAATTTTTTAGATTTCTTTTGAAAACATTTTATTTTTATTTTTAAATTCGCTGTTCTGAATTACAAAATATATATTTTGGATTATCGTAAATATCGCATAGGATTAAAAATTGTAAAAAGTAAAGGAAACGTTTCGTAGTAACTGAAATTTATAATTTGAATTTAAAAATTAATTTAAAATATATACGTATTCGTGTGTGTAGAAATTAAAAGATTATGCCGTTATAGAGTGAGGAAATAAAAAATTAATAATTTTAATTTTGAGAGCAATTTCTACAGGAATATACATATTTGTACCATAAAACATGGTCACGTGCTTAGATTATTATGCTATATAGACACATATTGACATTGTATTATGCACAAGTATACGTAGAACGTTAATTAAATGCTTTTTATTGTATAAAAAGATGTGGTATATGAACACATGAAAACATTCTTTTTGTATTTCTGTAAGTGCAAAACATATTTATACAGATGGAACACTTGTATGGTATTTATAAAACTATACATACGATTTAAACCATCAGTAATTATTCAACTCATATTCACACAATATAAATAATTATTAAATGAAAGAAAAGAATAAACAGTTTAGTTAATATTCAAATAAAAATATGAGTATAATTATAACGTGTATTGGTGAATTTGATAATTATTTTTTGTATTAAAGAAATTAGCAATTTACGATTATATCATTTTACTTAATAATACATGTATAATCTTCTTAAAATCATAATATTTGCTTAATGCATTTATATGTTTGAAATATGTTTTTACTAAATTCTACCAAAGAGAATACATTTAATACTCGTTATTTTAATACTTACACGGGAAAAAATAATGATATAAATCCAACACAAAATGACCATGTTCACTTTACAGTGTTGATTCAACACAGACCTTTTTTAAAATTAAAACGAAGAATTTGTTTGAACGAAGATAATCGAATTCTAAATAAAAAGAGCCGCTGTGTTTATAAACACAGTATGTCTAAAATAGCATACAATTAAGATATACCTTGTAGATCCAAGATATTTTGACAATTATTTTAAAACTAAACCAGTTTTTTATAAATTCAATGCCCTATTTTTTCCGTGAAATCATATAGTAAAACAAAAATATTTTTATTTTTTATTATGTTCAAGTTAAGATAAAACTGGACATTAAAGTTAACATAATATTTTTTCAATAATATTTTCATAATATTCTAGTGTTATAACAAATAAGTTCATATTTAAAAAATTTTCTGTTTCTTTATATGTATCTTTTAAAACATAAACATTAGTATAAATAATAAAATATATAAAATTATCAAATACATTAAGAATATATACATATGTAAGAGTAATTTTATTTAATTATTTATTGGTTAAACATTTTAACTTTACGTAAAACTAAATAATTTTAACCATTCATTTATGGTTATTTAAAATATAAACATGTTTGAAATTGTATATAATCTGCTGCAAAATGTTATACGCATCTTAGTTTAAGATATATTTCATACGATTTTTCACAGCAAAGATGTGTTTCTGTACAAAATATGTAAGATTATAATTTGATAATAGTTAATTAGTCAATCATCTTACAATTTATTAAAGTTATATTTATTGCTTTGGTTTAAATTAAAACATTTATTAGTTATAAGTTGTCCTTAATTCCAGCTTTTTATATTAAAATGTCGCTATTATGTTATACAATGCATGTTCTTACTAATATATATTTCAAAAACCAACAATTGAATTTAAAGATTTATAGTTTTATTGCGAAATTAAATTTTGTTTTTTATATTTTAGTAAAAAATAAAAACTATTTTCTATATATTTTAATACAATAAATGTTAAATCCTATTTAATGAATTTAAAAAATAGAATAATATATAGAGAAAAATATAAATGAAACTATTATAAAATAAACAAAATAAAACTTAGAAAGTATAAGTCTAATTTCGTTCAAGTATAGTAAAATTTCAATACTATTTTTCTCCACACAAGAAAATATAATTCTGATATATTTTATGTTTTATCTTATATTGTTGGTTTTGCTTGCTTTATAATTGTTTATTTGCAAAAACCCCATCCCCATCCTTTTCCCTTTTTCCCCAATCTAATTTCTTTCGTGACTGTTTGGAGGAGATACTAACCCTTCGTAAAATGCTTATTGCTTATTGCTCAAACCTGTAACTAACAAACTAAAAATTAACTAAATTCAATTATTTGTTGTCATTAGTTTGGCAATAGATATTGAATATTTGTAATTTCTAAAGCAAAATAAAATATTTTTGTTATACATTCGATGCGCGAGGTTTATAAATTACTAATCTGAATAAAACATAAAAAACTTAATTTACGTGTAGTTACCTCTTTGTCTAATATATATATATATTTATGACATCTAAATAATAAGATTTTTAGATCATACCCAACTTTCACAGGATTGAGTTGCATGTTGCACTCAACATTTTTAAAGTTTTAATTTTGGATTGAGATTTATCATAATAAACGTTTGTAATGACATTGATATATTATTATATTAATTAATCCAATTAAATCATAATTGAGAATAATTAATTATAAAGTTAACTTCTATTTATAGTTTCAATGTTTTTATAAGGCATTAATAAAATCAATATTTAATGAATATTTTACATAAAACAAACGTAGACATTTAAATTGAAGCATATACAATTAAAATATTTAATTTAAACCGTTATGATAATTCTCAATTATTATATTTTCATTTGCATTTGAATTATTTCGAATGAGTTTATCCTGAGGCTCCTCCAGCTGCTCAGGAAAGGAGAACTTAATTCTACCGCCTGATAGGAGTTTTTTGGTTACGTGCAGGAAATGATAGATTGGATGTCCTACCTGTCAGTGGTATCAACGTTGAGTTTCGTGGTTTTCTTTGCGGTTGGACCAGGTTCGATTCCATGGATGATTACCGCCGAATTGTTCTCGCAAGGACCTCGTCCGGCAGCCATGTCCATCGCGGTGCTTGTCAATTGGATGGCTAATTTCTTGGTTGGAATTGGGTTCCCAAGTATGAAGGTGAGTTGGTGATCCCGTTAAAACTATATTTATACATTTACAAAAGTTGCAGAATTTTGCTTTGTAAACTGACTTCAATATATACAAATTATTAAAAGTATTGTTTGTTATTAAACAATTATTACAATATGTAATAACTTATATACATAATAATTATATATAACGAACAAATATTTTTATTTATTAATCAAAATTGCAATTAAATATACATTAATTTTTATCATAATATAATTTTAATCTTAAATTGATTAAAATTAACAATAAACAAATATATTAAGAATAATATTAAAGACTATTTAATTTTTACATATATTATATTAACAGTTCATAGCAGTATCATTGGTTCTACATAATTTTTATTTTAAAAATATTATCAATTTCTCGTAAGTTTAAATTTGTATTACATTTGTAAGTTTATAAAAAAAAAACATATTTTTTATAAACTGATCAAAAATTTTCGATCATAAGTAATAAATCATATAAAGAATATTTTATGAATTTTTAATAGCATTATATTCCTATGGCTCATATTTCAATGAATTATTTACCTTAATGCTTCAAAAGATATATATATGTATATATATATATATATAATTTAAAAATATGTTTACATTTTCAGGTATTAACGTTTATCAATTATAAATAAATTTAAATTTATCAACAGGTTATATCAAGTTAATTTAATACTAGTTCAGAATTTGTTTTAAATAATATCATAATTATATCGATTTTGTATTAATTCTACTTCTTCTCCTGTATTGAACTAATACTAGGATTGATGTGGTATAGAATGTATGAACTGGGATGTATGTACGCTGTAGGAGAGACATCAGCTGAATTACAACCCAGTTGTTAACAAGTACAGATTTAGTGTTTATATACGACTGAATAAATGCTCGCATAATACTGGTATCAGTTAAATTCTTTGAAATAAATGACAACTGCATCGCCAATTGACTTTAAATTCATCTCGTTTCTGCGATTTTCATATTTATATTATAAAGCATGTATATCATTGTTCATATTGCCTTATAAACAGAATTTTAAACACAATATTATAGACAATACATTTAAAACTATTTTTTCCTTACCATACATAAAGAATCTTTTTTAAAATATATAGCATATTAATTGCGAAACACTTTGACCAGAATTTAATAATTGCTACCCGTTGTATATTTTAATATCTTGGCGTATTATTAATAAAAGACTGAAACATTTTTCAATTAGTTTTTTTTTCTACGTGTATAATGATATTTTATATACAAATAATTAAATTGTTGCATGTACATACCCTGTAATGTATATAAAAGTTGAAACGCAAATATGACGAGTATAGAAAAATTAATATTGCTAACAGAAAGGAGTCATTTTAGAATGAAATGTTTTATAATCAAAACAAGTAAACCAGCTTCAGAAGTTAATTCAAATCCGCAGAGACGAATGCGCCAAAGTCAATTTCTTCCGCCAAATTTATTAGTTCCATTTGAATCTGGAGAGGAAAAGTTTTTAGTTCCTTTTCAAATGATACTCACTTTGACTGGTATTTGCAAATATCTTCTTCACTAACAAACTTTTTCAATGATAACTTCATAAGAATCTGTCTTCTTAAAATATTATTATTTATTTATGATTCGAGTAATCGGACTGTGTATGTTGAGTATTATTTATAAAAATAATACGATGGAATTAGTAGATTTTTGGATAATCTAATTATGGAACTAAGATAGCAAAATGCACGTTTTCCATTATTTTAAAAAAAGATTTAATATATATATATATATATATATATATAATTAAATTATTCATATGATGGTTTAATATAAACAATTATTTTCTTTTAAATCTCGTTTGAAATAAATAATATATTATATTGAAGAAAACCGTCGTATTTTCAAATTCACTGCGAATTAAATATTTAATTTTGTAATATAAAGAACGTGATTCTTATATCTTGTTAAGTTTTTGCTAAATTATGTTACAATGAAAACACAGATAGAAAATGTCTTTTAAATCATTGTCTTTCTTACAAAATATATATTTTTAAATGCATTTAGTAATCTTTAGATGTTTTCTGAACATATAGTAATGTTTTATATAATAAATTAATATATTAAAAAAATTAATTGAAATCAAATAAATTAAAGTATATTGTAGACAAATTATTATATCCTAACATTTTAAATAATTATTATTAATGTGACATAAATCAATGTGATTTTTTATATTTTTATATAATTCTAAATATATATGCAAAATAAATAATTTATCCATATTTATTTTTATTACCTTCCTTCGCCGTCATTTATTAAATTATAGAAAAAATTAATATAAAACTAAGAAACCTATATACGTAAATTTATTAGCGAAACAAAATTAGAATAAAAATATTAAATTGGAAACACATTTATTTCCACAACATGTAATATTTTATACTTTTTGCTAAATATTCCTGGCTATATTGAGTAAAAAAGGTGTATTTAAATATATACATCCATATTTTGAAAATTTGAATTTACTGTTCCTAACTTCTGATAATTATTCTAAATAAAAACACTGTTATTTAATAGGGTAATAAATCTAGTTTATTACAAAAACAATGTTATAACATATCTTTTTGTTAAAAATAATATACAATTTTGGATATTTGATAAATATTTTAATACATTTATAAATAATGTATGAAAATTTATTTCTCGCTGTATTTTCTTCGTGTCTAAAATAATTTGAATCAATATTATTAATCGTATTTAAGTATATTAATGTCAATCAATATGTTTAAGATTCTGAATAATTGAAATGTAAATGCGATCATTTTAATTAATATATTTTATTACATTACATTTTTACTTTATTATCTTTTTTAAATTACATAAATAATAATATTACGCCAGTATTATTGATTAAAATTGTTGCATAATACATCTAATTAATAGTATGTAAAAATTACTCTTCGGCAACAAATACTAGCATTTCTATTTAGAAATTACTCTAGAAAAAAGTTTTAAAGTCATTTTGAGTTCATTTGAAAAAAGTCATTTTTTGGCCCTTCAGAGAAATCGAATTTTTGACAAAAAATCAAATTTCGCTAAACCACTCAGAATTACTTTATATAAAAAAATAAGACTATTTGAGGTATTAAATAGCTAATATGAAGCATTTTTGAGCCATACCGAGAAAATGGGGGTGATTTGAAAATTAGTCATTTCTGATGAAATTGATAAATATGTGACAATTTTCTGTAAAAATTACTCTACAGCAACAAATACTGGCATTTCTATATTGAATTTACGCTGGAAAGAAGTTTTAAAGTCATTTTGAGTTCATTTGAAAAAAGTCATTTTTTGGCCATTTTTGTCAAAATCTACGACTATACCCCTTCAGAAAAATCGAATTTTTGACAAAAAATCAACTTTCGCTAAACCACCCAGAATTACTTTATATAAAAAAATTAGACTATTTGAGGTATTAAATAGCTAATATGAAGCATTTTTGAGCCATACCGAGAAAATGGGGGTGATTTGAAAATTAGTCATTTCTGATGAAATTGATAAATATGTGCCAATTTTCTGTAAAATTACTCTACAGCAACAAATACTGGCATTTCTATGTTGAATTTACACTAGAAAGAAGTTTTAAAGTCATTTTGAGTTGATTTGAACAAAGTCATTTTTTGGCCAATTTTTGTCAAAATGTACTATACCGTTTAGAGAAATTGCATTTTTGATAAAAAATCAATCTTCGCTAAACCACCCAGAATAACTTTATATAAAAAAATAAGACAGTTTGAGATATTAAAACGCTAATATTAATCATTTTTGAGAATTGGGACATTTGAGCATTTAAAAATTGGGGTGAATTGAAAATTTGTTGTTTCTGATGAAATTGATTAATTATTAATTATTAATTAAAAATACACACTTTATATAAAAATTACACAAAATAAATTTTTTTTTTTTTAAATTCTAACTATGGATTGTTAATATAAATATTTTTTAAAAGTTCCACTTGAACTATATGCTTATGATTTATCATATAACATGTATTATTCCAATATTCACCAATATTAATATTTTCTGTTTATGTGTTACAGAGTAGCCTCGAAAATTATACGTTCCTACCATTTAGTGCATTTCTAGCCGTCTTTTGGATTTTCACGTATAAGAAAGTCCCGGAAACCAAAAACAAGACTTTCGAAGAGATATTAGCATTGTTTAGGCACGGTAACAACAGGTGCGGTGCATTTTTCGCACGATATGATATACCCAGTAGTCCACCCAGTAAAATTTTAGAAAATTAACTTTAACTTTAACCTAAACAATTCTCTCTACTATTTATTTCTATAACATGTAAATGCGAGCGAAAACATAAGTTTTCGAGCATGATATTTATTTTAATCGATAGGTTTTTTTTATAGTTTTTTTATATTATGTATACCTGTATTACCCCCCCTCCCCCTTCTAATCTAACTATTTTATCATTTTTAACTTAATCAAATTTTTGCATGCAATTACTGTTTGCAAACTGTTTGCGCGAATCAGGTTGCTATAATTAATGATATACTATGCAATTATAAATTATTTGATAATTATTTTTAATAAGAAATTCCTTGTGTTCTACTTCAGATAATTAATACATATTGCCAGGATGAATAGCCTTCGAATATGAAAACATAGACATTCCAGATGGACACTCAAACAGACAAGCAGACAATATATAATGCTCCTAATAATTCATTTTAATTTTGATAACACTTATGTAACTGATTTTAAACGTAAGATTTTAAATATTGACAAATTTCGTGTAAGAACAATCTAATGAATATTAAATTTGCAATTGCAAAATAATTGCTTTAATTAGAAAGAATTTTGTTTCAAAACATGGAATTTGTTTGTATGTAGTTCATTATCTTTAACTAATTGAAGCAATTATTTAACATAAACACATAACGATAATCTAATTTAAGAGAATTTTAAAAAGTAATATTCAAAATGTAGTATAATTTATTATAGCCCATGCAGAAATGTACCGTCGACCCAACGTCGGAAAAACCTTACAACGTCGGTCCGACGCAGATTTTACGTCGGCTTGAAATACCACCCTGACGTTGTGTGCCAATGTCGTACGAACGTTGTATGCCAATTTACAACCAATGTTGTATATCAACGACGTAACAATCTTCTATGCAAACAATTTTTTACATTGTTTAAATAATTTATTTATTTTAAACAACACATGTATTTAATAATTAGTAGGTACGAATATAAACAATAGAATTTTTATTAAGTATGTTTTTAATGGAAAAAAAAATGTAATAGGTGTTCTTAAATAAAAAAAATGAAAATTTTTCATATTTCATCTTAGTCAGAACGGGGATGTTTTCATATTTCTGAATAACTGATATTGTTGCATTAATTTGCCATTTATATGTTGATAATTTTATACTGACAAATACACAAATATCTTTAAACCTGTAAGACATAAATAATCTATTAATATTTAAACTGCATTTATTATACAGTAAAAATTATTATTATTATAATAATCATGATTTAACATGAACGGTCACCCATCCAAGTGACAATCATAGCCAACGCTGCTTAACCTTGCTTCGCTGTACGTAGCCCCTGCAGCTCCACGCGCTCTATTTACTTAAGACTGTATATATTAATAATATTATTATAATATTGGTTATTGACATTGCGTCCGATGAATAATCACAACGTATTACCCAATGTTAGGTGACGATGTCATACCCAACATTGAAGCTGACGTCGAATAACAACGTTAAACCTACGTCGGCCGAACATTGATATTTGACGTTAATTCTGACGTTCAACCAACGTCGGCAATTTCTGCATGGGAGCTTATCAAAATATAATAATATAATAGATTAAATAATTAAGGAATTGATTATAATCAATTTGACATTCTTTTTATTAATAAGATACATTTTAAAGCATATAAAAGGAGGCTTTCAAAATTTGATATCACATTTAACTCAAAAATGAATAACGTTCAACTTCCATTGAAAGGATTACGTTTAATTGTTTACTCTGATTTAATGAAAATGTCTATATTATCATAATAAACGTATGATTATATAATATTTGATTCGATGACATTCCAACAAAAACAGTGTTCGTATAGTATTATGAATTGTTGCACGAAGCGTTTCGTAGATACGTTTGATTTTCTTTTTATTTCTTTTTTTTTTTTGTTTTGTCTATTTTGTTTAATTTCAAAGCATCACACTAGCAATAATAAATAGTACGTATTAGTAAATTGAACATCGATAATTTACTATATTGTACTATTTATTCAACCGATTATGTCAAGTGTAATCAACTTGCGGCTGTTTGGCTTTTCTCAGTGAAAAACTTTGACGCAAAAAGCAAATTACACTTTACATTACGTTTAAGCTACGAATAAGTTTGAATTAAAAATACTCGACGACGTTCGTTATTGTAATATAATTTATAATGTTATTATGCTTCGCTTTTGTTCAATTTTCTGTCCCTATACTTTTGCAAATAGATCTGAGTTTACGTTATCGAATGGTATGCCACCTCTGATTGTCGTAGTTTATCGTTTTTTGTTGTAAAAAGAAAGAAAAGAAAAAAAAGATTCCCTATGATCGTAGAACTCAAGCTTTGAACAATTAGTCATTAAACGACGAAAATCGGATCTTACAAGTACCATAACTGTATTCTACTGAGTTTGTAAATTCTGCGTTACAAAAGATTCGCAACTTGTTATAATTTTAATTTTGCAATTCTATGTAATTACTGTAAGCTAATAAACATCCATTATTTTGGTTACCTTTACAATTGATTTTACATACTCGAACTTTTTATTTTTGTAGCTATATATATATATATATATATTTATTTATTATGTCAAATAAATGTATGAAAAGCGTTGTTTTTTATTAAAAGCCATATCACGTTATAGTTGTTTTCTTAGTTTTTCAACTGTCTATTATGTGTTATATGTACATATTGCCTGGATTTATTGAGGTGAATTTTGCCGCTGTTTGACCCCCTGATTGTTTTCCATTGCGAAATGAATCCTTGCTGGTATTGAACAACAGTATTGAAGAACTATATTTATAGTGACAAAAATCTAGCATTTATAAAAAGCATCGTTGTAGCATGGCTGAACATGCTAGTATTAAGTGTCTTCGAATACTGTAAGTAGCTTATCTTGTTCCAATTTGCAAAATTTGTTTTCAGTTAACCAAGATGCGTACGGTATTAAAAACCAAAACGAGTAGTAGAGAAAGTCACTTTTGTCAATCGTTTTATTGCGAACGCTCGAGTTGTTGTTTAGTCGTTAAAAAGCAACTGCGAAGCGAGTTAATCACGTTGATTAATTTACCGCATTGAATGCAATTTTATATATTATTGTGTATTAACGTTTCTTTTCGTATTCAACAGGAGCAGCTTGCGAGATAGCCGATTATACGGGTGAGTTCCCACAACACAGTTTAGATCTTCCTTCTTGTTGTGGCTTTGTAAATATATTACAACTTTATTCAACTGACAGCATGGTTTTGTTTTGCGACGTTGATCAAGTGTTTGGAATTTTTCATGATGCTCTCATTCATTCCATTCACGTATATAATAGTTCTCTATATTCAAAACCCTATATTCGTATAGTTTTGACTAATATTTGAATACACTGTTTCATTGTTCTGCCGTCGTCGTATTTTTTGTTTCTCTTTGATTTTGTTTCATTTTTTTTTTTTTGCTATTAAGAATTGACGACGAGTCAATTGTCAGAAGTAATTTTGAAATCAGAACGTTGTTTCAACTGAGTTAAAAGCTTTTCCCGAGACTGCGTTAAATCGAATATGAAAAGTGTACAAAATGAATAGAAAAGAATTATTATCGTCAAAATAATCATTCCACATAAATGTTTTTCCCTTCATCTTCTGTCACAGAGTAGCGAAATCATCAAAGACAAATCACAGATTCCTTTTGAATTGAAATGAAATAAAATTTCATGCCATTTTGTCCATTTATATTCGAAAAGGAGTGCAGACCAACTTTCACACACATATATGACAAAATAGTTCTTCGCAACGATAAATGTTGAGAACAGAAGAATTCTTTGGAGCCGAAAGACACAAGAAAACGTTGAGGCTCTCTCGTTTTGTTATCGAATTACTTTTACAATACGGAGTGTTATTTACACTTGTGCATGCTTTTGCAATTAATGGGACACTGAACATTCAAAGGGTTTGACACGCGGTGCTGCGTGATTGGCGTTAAACGCGACGCATAACTCAGAAAAAGGATTGCGCTTATAATTATTGTGTTTCGTGATCATTGATTGGAGAAAGGCAACACTTATTAGAGTAGACATTTTCACTTTCAATTAATATGCGTCAAGTTCCGACTTTAGATTGATATCATATCAAAGTATCGTAACTTTTGACATAATTAATTATCCGTGTTTTTTATTAATACATTTTTAACACATAATTCGTACTCAATTTTGAACCATTTTTCGTTAAAAACCGAGTTTATATATGAACAATTAATTTGTGTACAGAATGTCAAATAATTTGGGTATATTTTATACAGGCTATTGTTGTTTTAATAAGTTATATACTAAGGGATAAATTTATTACGCCCGTTCCTTTTATATTTTAACAATATTTTAATGCTGTTAAGTTATTTCAATAAATTATGTAGACGTAATGTAATTTTAAAAATCAATTTGTTTATGGAACCATTGTTTATCAATTATACATTTTGATTGGACTTTTTATTATATTCCGCTGCTAAATTAATATCTATATGGCACTTTAATTTTAATAAAACAATTTTCAATAATAATTCAGTGTACTTTGTAATCAAATTTGTAATTCTGTTTAAAAATTATACTCCGTTGTTTGCTGAGTTTTAATAATTTTATTATTATCTATTTTTATGAATCATGAGACCAAAATTTACTTTATTTTGATAAATTTATTTTTTAATTACTTGTCTGTCCTGGGTGTAATTTATTTGCATTGAATGGTAATTGATAGTCTCCGATAT
>JABFQC010001825.1:0-17882 GCA_022817085.1 Psilanteris sp. ZL-2020
CTGCAAATGGCGTTTCTAAAATTACTTTTACATTTTTCAATTATAATTAGTTGAAACAAATAAATAATTGTTCAAGTAAATACTAACCATAAAGAAATCAATTTTATCGTATAGTTGTATGAACTATGAATTATTTTTGACATAGCTAAAATTGCTTATTATTTCATATAGTAAACTCAACTATAATATTTAGTTCCCCGAATGCAACTATTATACATAGTTAAATCAACTATATTATAGTTCTCAGCACTATGATTTCTGTCAGTGTATATTCTAAAATAATATTACAGAATTATCTCACGAATGTCCCAGAATATCACGTAATATTATAGAGACTTTTATATGTAGATAAACTTATTATCAATATCTACAGAAGTATTGCGAATGTTGTATTAACGTTGCATGATATGTTATAGGAACTCTGCAACAACTTTGTATTGACGTTACTAGTATTTTGCAGCAAATTTGCAGCAACGTGGTGGAAATAATAGTTGTATGAATATATTGTATTCGCTATTTGACGGTCACATCATTTTACAAATAATTTGTAAAAATAATGTCACAAGCTGTTTAATTATTTAAATATATAATACTTATGATATAAACTTTAGCAATATTAAAGTAAATTTAAAATGTTTTTTTCTTGTTTTTTTAAAATGATTTCTTCTATTTTTTATGAAAATATATTTATATTGTTCGCCATTCATAAACGTAAAAAATTATGATATATATTTAGCTTTGGAAGTGTACGTTCAATTTCATTTATCTTTTATAGTAACATGTCAATTATATATTAAAATATGTACGGAGTAAACTCCGTGTTCTATTATTTTCGAAATACACATTAATTTTAATACAATTTTCTTTTATTACGCGCTTTATTTTTATTATGTACAACTAATTTAAACGTGATAATAATCATATACTTGAAATGTACACGTAGAAAAAAATTACATTATAAAATACCATACACTGAAAAAAAGGTTTAATAACTGTTATGAAATATATTTTTGAATAGGCGCAACCACATATTTGATAATATTTATCACTTTGTGTAAAATATGTAAATGGAAATAATAATTGTTATTACATATAAATTATATTTATCATATTTATTAATAGTTTATTACATGCGACATAAAAATAAAACACCAAGCAATAAATATTATCAAATATGTGGTTGCGCCTATTCAAAAATATATTTCATAACGTTATCAAATCTTTTTCTCAGTGTACTTATAGCTTTATAAGGATATCATGATTAGTATTATGGAAATTACAATACTTTAAAGAAATTTGTCTTATAAAATATAGCTAATTTGACTAGAAGATATTGTATTGTATAGAAGATGTATAATCATTTTAGAAATATTTGGTTCCAAATCCCTGAAATGCCATAATGTGTAAAGTCATTTTTAATATAACATTTTTCTGCGTGTATGATATATTCTTTTAATCATTATTAATTAATAAACAATGTTTATACCTGTTCAAGTTCATGTACTCGAAATAAGTATTTCAGTATCAAACCGTACATAAGAACATATATAACGTTGCTGCAACTTTATAACTTACAATTTACATGCGTAACTTATATGCAACAGGTATACCCGATTTGCATGTTGCTGTAATGTTTCGCGACTCTCAGCAACGTTACTACCCAGATAACATACGTTACCCATGACTCGCGCAAAAAATCAAATGTCCGGGATAGTATTCCTGTATATTACAACGTAACTACAACGTTGAAGAAACGTTGCAATAACTATACATTTCTGTGTGCGAAGTGTCAAAGCCTGAGAATATTTGAAACCAAATACCTAATAACTATAAACTAAAATTATATATTATAAAGTTAACTCTTTTTTTGTGTGTGTTGAGTATAAACTTTGGACATACGTTTAAGTTTAATAGCAATAATTTATTCAGAACTCAGCGAAGATGAGTGAATTTGCAGTCCACTTGTGTACAGAAAATTGAACAACTATATTCCAATTCAAATTAGACATTGTAATAATTTTCGATTCATTTGATCGTAAGATTACAACTATACTATATATATATATCTAGAATCATTCATTACGATTTAATCAAATACAAACAATATTTTACGAATTTGCAAATATTTGGATATCGTTCTCCGTCATTCGATATATATTATAAACTTTGCCATTCGTTCAGTGGATGGTGATCGTCACTTTGCTTCAAATACAAACCGGTTGTGAATTTTCGCAGCATCGGTATCTCCGTTTAACATACTCAACAGATATAAATAATTGTACATGTTAGAGGCGATGCGTATATTTGTTTTACTATCAAAACATGCGACTATTACTACACAAATGTGTGCGTAATTTTCAGATTTAGATCACGAAAAATATATAGATAAACATAAGATAAGTCGTATAATTAAATTCTCTCGTGAGATGAGCAAATCTGATTTTTAACTATCTTACAACAAATTGTACAATATTGTTTACATAATGTGCGCTTGAAATACAATTTATAAAACGCTATATCAGATTAAAATTGTATCAATCATCAGTGCGCGTAAATGAAATTTCATACGATAAAAAGTAACTTGGAAAACAATTCACGGCTTCGCGATATTTAAATTCTTCGTATGACACATTACAAATTGATAAACTACGAATGCAAATGTCATTAATAATAAAACAAACTTTGATTGTGCATTTCAATTCCATACAATGGACTATTATAAATTACACGTTATCACGCGGACAATTTGAATTTACCGTAAATTACGTTATACGTTTAGCACCAAAATAATATTCTAAATTTAAATAATAAAAAAAAAGAAAAAAAAAAAAAAAAAAGAACCCGTGCGAGTACAGCTTTGAATAATATATATCTAAATGGAAAAATAAGTACGCGTTGTTGATTATTAATTTAAACGATTGCGCACGGATTGACGGACGCTGCTCGTTGCTTCTCGACGAACGGTAATAAATAAGAATAATAAAAACGATGGCAATTAAAAAATAGAAGGAAAAGAATTAAAAATGATAAAGACAGTTTGCACGACGCACGAATCGCGTATGTGACCCTACAGATGGTAGCACTGCTCGCCACTGTCATTCGCATCATTGTATTTAAAGCCTGATTTGCCGTGCAAAGTATACATGATATAAGATCTATCGGACTCGAACGTGGTGTATTTGTTGCGTCACGGACGGTTGGTGGTTTGTGTTCGGTCCATATATATGGTCCCAATGTGGCGCTTTGGCACGCTCAGGTTATGGATTTGAGGCATCGGGGTGTGGCAGTCGCGCGCTTTTACGAAAACAAAAACGCGTGAGTGCGTCGCTCGTTGTCGAGTCGTGACTGGTCGTGCATTGCGCGCATAAGAAAATTGCTCGCTACGTTCGAGGACCGCGCGTTTCATCGGGCAATGCGCGCGACTTAACCACACGAGATGCTCGGCCCGTTGACACCATTCTGACGGACTTGTCACGCGCGACGTTTTTCTCATCGCAGTCCATGCAATCCAAGTTCGCGATAATAACGTGGGATGTTGAGCGCCACCACTACTCAGCTCCACGAATACACGGAAATGTCGCGGTTCGCCGACTATTTTGTTATCGTCGGCTATCACCACGAAAAAGAGAGTGAGTGATCAGCTTTTGTTTGTTTTGTTTGTTATTTAACTCCTGCTTCTGTTTGTATTATGGTACAAGGTTCTCTTTATTGTGTTATGTCTTCTTTTTTAATGCTATTATTTTTGGTTTTTTAATTAACAAGTGTTGGTCGTGATTTTTATAACAATGACCTTTTATTTTACAAATACTGATAAATGAAATTTAATATTAAAATAATACTTTTTTACTTATACTAATGAGTATGATTCATTGGTTACCACAGAAAATATATTTTACTTGAAACAACATTTAGTTATTTGTTTAGTTTCAGTATGTGATTTCGAATAATAGAAATAAATTACAAGGTTTATCCTAATTAAAGAAAGTTAGGAAGTTATAATGTATTTTGAATTAGAATTCCAAATTTACATTTATTGGTAAATTGACACATTGATTGATTGACATCACAGTTTGAAATAAACTGAATTAAATGTAAATTCATGTTTAAATGATATGGAAATTGAGAAGTCTTATATTAACACTTAAAATAAGAAATATTATTAATTTTGTTTTAATATTGATATATTTAATTAAAATTTAATTTAATGATATAATATTGCGCTGTTCAATTATTTTATTTAATATAAACTATCTATTTATAAGACACTTTTAAAATATAATATAATATTGAACAATGAAAAGGAATAATTAAGTGACCATCATAATGTAAAAAGTAGACTAAATAAAATCAAGTAAATATAATACATTCAAATTATTTTAAAATAAGAGTAATATAATCTGCAATTGCACAATTTATCACACAATGACATCCTTATTTTTCTTAATATAAATTATCTGTGTGTAAATATGCTTGTGTATGTCTGTTAATTAAAATCAAATGATTTCTGTGAAAACTATTAAATATATATATATATGATATATTTTTAAATGAACCTGTTTTTATATTAAGTTTTTATATACAATTTTTCTATTTCATTGTAATTTTTACTTTATATTTAATTTGTTGTCTTATATTATTTTAAAATTACAAATTATTTCTTGTTTATAAACTTATTTCAGAGTAAGAAAACCTATTAGTTAATATCATAATTTATTATTATATATTTACTAATATTTTTAAAAAATACATTTTTCAACTATGATTAAGTATCTATTTTGTTATTACTTTTAGGAGGTGGAATTAGTAGTGGCATTATTTTACAAAGATTCCCTGAGAAAGACTGGCCAGATACTCCATTCATTGAAGGAATAGAATGGGTAAATTTTATAGTTATTAATAAATTCTTCTTTTGATTATTGTATTTAAATTAATGGCAAACATGCTTGAAACTTCTTGTAACTTTATTTTATTAATCCATAAATGTATTTACATATGATCGTTTTCATTTATTAATATAGCTTATCTTATTTTATGTATATAACAATAAAATATTTAAGTGTTTTATTTTAAACTATTTTTGATGACATTTGTATATAATGTATATTAAGAATTTTCCATTATACATAGGCCATTAACTACATCATTAATTTATATAAATTAATCATAATAATAAAATAAAACTAACAACTTTACACTTTGCATATATTAAGTTTTAAATGATAATTAATTTTTAAAACACATATTTTAAATTATTTTAGTTCTGTTTATTATTATTTATAATTACATATAATGTATATATCAATTATATAATAAAAATGTTAAGTTTATAAGATAAAATATTATTTTATAAATATAAATATAATAATTTTCTTTGCTGTTCTTACCACAATGAAATGTGATGTTTTATATAAATGTGTATTATTAAAGGATGTTTAGATAACAATTAATTTTGTTTCAATTGTAATTTTTTGTTATATATATTTAAAATAAAGGTAATTTTTTTCACAATATATTATAATTTAAAACTGTTCAAATAATAGTTTATCAATTTTAAAATATAATATATTGTATAATTTGTATAGAATAAATAAGTTTTGGGTCTATTTCTCAAGTTACTTATAATCAAAAAGATATAAGAATTCATTTTTTATTCCATAGAGGACCAATATATAACCATTTTTAATAAGCGATGATAACGTTATTATCATGATTAGATATTTTTTAAAAAAATATTTAAATGATAAAATAATTCAATTGACTGGGTTTCAATTAATATTAGAAAACAACTTGTTCTTCATTAATTTACCATTCATTATCTTATTTAATAAAGTTCAAAATCAAGTAATTACATAATTTATAAAATTTGTATTCAATATTTTTAACATACCCTTCATACATTTTATTAGACATATTAATCTTGTTTCATTATTTGTAAATATATTTAAACTTTTATTGTATATATTTAATTATTTATAAATAATATATTTTTAGTTTTGTCAACCACAAGGATGGGCTTTATCTACCGAAAGACAAGAACCGCGTTTCTTCGTGTCTATTCTAACAGACATCGATGCAAACCGTCATTATTGTGCTTGCATGTGTTTTAATGAGACAGTATCCATAACACCAAGCAAGCCAGTTGATGAAGAGGAAGATCCTGTTGATGGAGATAATCGTACTTTAGTTAAAACATTGCCAGCAATAGCGCACCAAAGTATTATGTATGCGCCAAAATGTCTAGTGCTGGTATCTAGATTTGATTACATTGAAACTTTTCGAGTATGTATTTTATCAATATTTGATATAATATTTATTGTATTACCATTTAAAAGTAAAAATAGATATAAAATGTAGTTAAGACAAAGCTATTCACAAATATATTTTTATAATGGAAATTAATTGATTTATGTGTATATATTGTTTACATGGTGATTAAATATGTGTAATAAATGACATTT
The DNA here is from genome assembly GCA_022817085.1 of Psilanteris sp. ZL-2020. Taxonomy (NCBI): domain Eukaryota; kingdom Metazoa; phylum Arthropoda; class Insecta; order Hymenoptera; family Scelionidae; genus Psilanteris; species Psilanteris sp. ZL-2020. The sequence goes on from JABFQC010001825.1 coordinate 6,459, forward strand.
ATTCCATTTTTTAAACAACTTTATTCATATAATTTAAATTTTGGTGATAATATAATTTATGTTTTAATAATAATAGTCAAAATTATTTAAATTATATAATAAACATAATAATCTATAAATTTATAAATCATTCATACTTGTAAGTTATTATAAATAAAATTAAATATTCTTGTATCAATAAATGTTATTAATTTAAATTATCAATATTACTTTAATTAACGTTAAATGTTATTTAATAAATGTAAATAAATAAATGAATTATTTATAGAATTGCCTTGGAATAATTTATACAGTATATATTGAAAGTATCGATACTCCATTGGAAACATTAATTGGAAATATTTTAGGATGCGTACAGGTACCACCTGCCGGTGGTCCTCAAGTACGTTTTAGTATAGGAGCAGGCGATCGCCAAGCACTACAACCACCTATCAGCCCTTCTCTTCCTATTACTCATACTAGTGTCAATTTATTGTTTCAACAATTGGGTATGCACTACCTTTATAACACTCACACTTATCCTATCTTATAATATTTCTTTTCCAATTAAACAAAAAATAATAATTAATACAATTGCTTTTGTTGAAATTTTAATTTAAAAAAAATGTTAATTAATTACGTTTATTTAATAAATAAATTACTTTAATTTTTTAAATTTAAACCTTTTAATATTGTGTCTAATTTTTAATTTAATAACTTTTTAATTCAATTTTAACCAATCCATGAGCAATTGCTTTTTTAATATATAATTATTATATAGATAACACTAAAAGTTAATATAATTATTGATGTGACTAATATATTTATTTACATTTGAATTGTAATAATTGAAGACAAAATAATACCATACTTTTACAATTATATAATGTTTTGTTGATTTTATTACTTCAGGCATTCGCAATGTATTAGTGCTTTTTTGTGCTGTAATGACAGAACATAAAATTCTTTTTCATTCTGCAAGTTATTCTCGATTGACAGAAGGTTGTCGAGCCCTTACAGCATTAATGTATCCTTTTCGTTACAATCATGTATACATTCCACTCTTGCCAGCAGCTCTGATTGAAATTTTAAGTACTCCAACTCCATTTATTATGGGAGTTCATAGTTCATTGAAACAAGAAATTGTAGATCTTGTGAGTTTTTAATTTATTCTTTTAATATCTATTGTTATTTTATCAATGATAGATATATATTAAAGAATATTTATAGATTTTAATCTATAAATATTATATTTAATTCCTTTTTTCTAAATATATTGTAACTTTGTTCTAGATGGATGTTATAGTAGCGGATTTGGATGGTGGTTCAATTATGATTCCTGAAAGTGTTTCTTTATCTCTTTTACCGGAACCATTATTGTCACAAACTCAAGATGCGCTATCCTTGGTCTTGCAGCCCGAATTGGCTTGTGCTGATTATGCTTTTCAGCCTCCAATGATTAGAGCACCTAATCCACCTATGCTTGATAAGGAATTGCGAGCTGTATTTATGCGTACTTTTGCTCAGCTCTTACAAGGTTATCGTAGTTGTCTTACTCTAATTCGAATTCACCCAAAACCTGTCATTACTTTTCACAAGGTAAATTTCTTTATAATAAAAATGGTTTCATTTATTTTAAAATATATACTTGAACGCACTATTTAAATGACTGTAATTCTTATTTTAGGCAGCATTCCTTGGAGAAAGAGGTTTAACAGACTGTGATTTTACGATGCGAGTTTTAGATTGCATGTTTTTCACGTCTTTTATAGCTGAAAGAGGTCCTCCTTGGCGGCTATGTGATGTTTGGGATGAATTGTATAGTAATCTTGGTGAACAACTGAAGAAAGAAGCACAAAATCATCGTACGTTGTTGCAGTAAATTTTATATCATACTGTTGTAATTAAAATTTTGTAATTATAAATATAGATATATTATTAAAATAATGATTTTAATATATTTTAGGATTGCTTTTAAGCAATATTCAATCATTAGCAGAACAATTATATAAAAATGAAAATCCTACACAGCAGCCTTATGTAGAGAAAATAATAAAACCTCCTGATGGAGCTTTTGCAAGAATACATCAACCTCCATTGCCTAGAATTAATTCAGAACAAGTTCAAGCTATTATAGATGAAGGTTTAGCTAAAAGTAATGTTGACGTTAGGTTAGTATTTAACATTTTTTATAAACAGTTAAATACATATATTAACAATTAAATATCACATAGATATGATCTAGCAATTATAGAACTATTTTTTAAACTAGAATATTTAACATATTTAAATAGTAATGTAAATTATATATGAAGTTCAAATATGAATATTGATTATTTATATCTAAATTAAATTTAAAAGCTATAAACATTTTATAGCTTTAGTAACTATTTGATATTATACACAATATTTAGGTATTTTATTGTTAATTGCAGTTAAATTTTACCATATATGAAATTATTTTATAAGTAATTAGATATACATAACATATTGTAAACATTGTCCAGATAGAAGCACACTTAATTTAACGATATGAGGATTTGTCAATCTAATTATAGAAATCAAGCAAGATTATTGATGTAATTAGGTGAATTTTTATTCGAACTGGGTATACATTTATTTTATAAGTATTAACAACAAAAATCTAATAATATAATTGTATTGATTCATATAATATTTTAAAATGTATAAAATCTGTATTTATTTATTTACATTAGATTATTACAAATTTAAAATCAAATAAATATATATATTTATATATATTTAAATATATATTTAAACAAAAGAAAAATCAATGCAAATTTATTAATTCTTCAGTAAACATATAAATAAAGTGATTATTGTATACTATGCAATAATATATAGTATAATTTAAAAACAATTTAATATATTTTTTGACATAGATTAAATCCTATGCGACCAAAGCCTCGTATCGTGCCGACAGGCCCACACATATCATTAGTACTTGACAATCGTCATTTGGTCAGTAATTCAGCTCGACGTCTTGAAGTATTACGTAATTGCATAAATTGCATATTTGAGAATAAAATTGCCGATGCACGTAAGACTTTTCCAGCTGTTCTCCGTGCGCTTAAAAGTAAAGCAACACGACTTGCATTATGTAACGAATTAGCACAACATGTAGTTGGTAACAAAGCAATGTTAGAACATCAACAATTTGATCTTGTTGTACGACTTATGAATTGCGCTTTGCAAGATGACTCGTCAATGGACGAACATGGTGTCGCAGCAGCACTTTTACCACTTGCAACTGCCTTTTGTCGTAAATTATGTACTGGTGTAATTCAATTTGCATACACATGTATTCAAGAACACGCTGTTTGGCAAAATCAACAATTTTGGGAAGATGCATTCTATTTAGATGTTCAAAAGGATATCAAAAGACTTTATTTACCAGGAGAAAATTCAGTTTCAAGACAACCAAATGGAAATATTCTGAGCCCAATTAGTCCACGAGATTGTAAAGATTTTCAACACCGAGAAAGAGCTTCCATTTTTAGAACACAAGAACCATCTGCACTAGAAATTGCTGCTGAACAAATGAGAATTTGGTCAAGCATTGGTCCTGAAAAACAAAAAGAATTAATTGCAAGTGAAGAAAGTACTCTTTATAGTCAAGCTATTCATTATGCAAATAGGATGGTTTTTCTGCTCGTGCCATTAGATATTGGTGCAAGGACGCATAAGCAGGATCATGTTGTTGATGATGAACGTGCCAGTAATAGTGTTACTAATAGGTAATTAATTATTATATATTGAATGCCTGTTATAATTTAATAATTTTAAAAATAATACATTAACACAAACAATATACACATTATGCCATACAAACTATTTGCTTTCCATTAACATTTTAAATTCTTTAGATAATTTTTCTGCATTTAGGTTTTGTGATTGAGTTATTTTTTTTACAGTACCAATGAATAAAGTTTAAAACATTAAGTAAACTGTTTAAATTTGTATTGCATGCTTATCAATACATAGTTTAAATATTATTTTCACTCTACTTTTGCCATTGTGATATTTAATAAGTAATACTCAAATATAATGATCCTTAAAGCTTATTAATTGCTTTAAATAAAATAATGTTTAATTATTAAAACGTTTATTACAATCAAATTTATTACAATGTTTTAAATATATAAATTAATATAGATGTAATTATATCTATTAATCACTCTATATTTTAAATTTTAAAGATAAAGTATATGTTTAAATTTTGTCTTTATTTATATGTGATAAAACTTATTTATCACAAGAAGTTATAATTAAGATATATAATATAAAAATAAAAAAATATTTTAAAAACATAATAGTATATTATGTATCAAGGGCGTGAAGTGGGCAATTCGAGCAAGGTTGCCTAACATTCACATTCGGCAAGCTAATTGGAGCGAGAAGTACATACCAAAACGTCGATTCAATCAATTCTGAATGCTAGTTATATTTCGCGTTCATACTTCTTGTTCTAGATTGCAAAAATCCACTATGCACCTCTATACAAGCACAAAAAAGATTATATTCAAGTCACATTCTGTCGAGTCACAAGTCTGCCTCTAAAGCATTCTAATAATATTTTTAAAATATATTAAGTCATTTGAATACACTATGTGCATAAGAAAATTATAATGACAATATTGTGATTGTCCTTTAAACAAATTTAGATTTAAACAAAATAGAAAAAAATGTAAACCAATACCAAAGATGTTTAATTTTATACAGAAATATTTTATTAAATATCACAAAATTAATTAATTAATATTTAACATAGTTTGTTAAAATAATTGTCTGCTATTATTGATACAATCAATAATCCTTAGATATAATATATTAAGCTGGGAACTGTTTGATCATTGCTTAGAATGCAATTCTAATTTTTTTAATGTCTATATATTTTTATTTAAAACCCAACAAAATTTTTTATATTTAATTTTTTTTCTATACAGTACATGAATATGAATATAATTTTTTTAATTGATATGATAAACATTAATATTATATATTAAATAATTTATATATTCCAATTTTAAAGAAATACTAAGCAGTACAATGTTTTATATAATATAATTTTCTTTACATTAAATTTTTCTTACGTTTAATGTTCATTATATATATTATATTTGCAATTGTTATATCCTGAATTTAAATTAGGTATTGCATAAAATGCTTCTATTATTTAATATATGCATTTTTAAAAGTTATAATTATAAATATGCAATACATGTAGAATTTTATCTGTATTTTATTAATTAAAAATAATTATTACGTGATTAATGTAATATTAATATAAATGATATACGTATATAAATTATATATGTATATTCTAACACTAACACTAACAAAACATTTGTACACATAGAGGATCAAAAATGAATTTAAGATGTTCAACGCCATCATTTCGAGGACAACATTACAATAAATGCAATATTTTAATGAATAACAGCGTTGCTAGTGACAGCGGTGATGCAGAATCTGGTTTTGAAGAAACTGATCCTGGAGAAACTGGAACTGCAGTAATTCGAATGGTTTCTCGATTCGTTGATCGGGTTTGCACAGAAGGTGGTGTTAGTACCGACCACGTTAGGTGTCTTCACCAAATGGTTCCTGGTGTTGTACACATGCATATTGAAACACTTGAAGCTGTACATAGAGAAAGTAAACGTTTGCCACCAATCCAAAAGGTATTGCCACGAATATCTTAATTTAAAATAAAATTTATTTGTTATTATTAAAATTATAAAAGACAATACTTTTTAAATAAAAGCTTATTTTTTATACAAAATAATTAAAATAACCATAGAATTAAATTTTAATACTAATAATTTAAATATTTTATTATTAGCCTAAGATATTAACACCAAACTTATTACCTGGAGAAGAAACAATAATGGATGGATTAAGGGTATATCTTTTACCAGATGGAAGAGAAGAAGGATCTACTGGTTTACCAAAATCACCCCCATTGTTGCCAGCTGAAGGAGCTATTTTCCTTACAAATTATCGAATTGTATTCAAAGGGATTCCATGCGATCCTTTTGGTTAGCCTTAATATTTATTATTTATATTCTTAAGTATAAACAAAAATATTTACATATTAATACTCAAATAGATAATTAAAATTTTGCATTAAAAGAGATTTATTATTTATATTAGTAGATTTTATAATAATTATTATGTATTATATAATTTCATTAATTTTTATTTTTAGCTTGCGAACAATTAGTTGTCAGAGCTTTCCCTGTAACTTCGTTAACAAAAGAAAAACGTGTACCTGTTCAAAATTTAGCACATTTGGACCAATGTCATCAAGAAGGACTTCAGTTACGATCCAGTACATTCCAATTACTCAAACTAGCTTTTGATGAAGAAGTTACACCAGAAAATATTGAAATAATGCGTAAGTTGATACAAAAAGCAAGAAATCCTCCACATATCTTTCACCACTTTGCTTTTAATGGCCAAGTAGTGGTAGCACCAACTACGAACAACAAAGGAAAAGAAAAGAATGCAACATTAAAGTAAGTTTTAATTAATTATGTAAGCTTTAATTTCTATCATTATTCCACATTTTATGCTATTAGTTTATTAATATTATTCGTTTTATATTATATGACAGAGGGTTTGCTAAAAAGACTCTTAAAACTGCTCGTAAAGCAGGTTTTAAACCTAAACAATCATCAAAACGACAAAAGTATGTACTGCCAAACATGAATCTTACCAGTAATAACAAATATATGACATCACCAGGAAGAATGACTTTACCGATGAACGACACTAATGATCTAAGTCATGAAGATAATTTAAGTAGTAAGTTGATTAATTCTAAATGTAAAATGTATTTAATTTTTCTGCATGTATCTATTATTCAAAACTTAATACATTAGTATTTTCAGTTGACGAATTTGAAATTCCTGAGACAGCTATACCACGAGTAACTGATGCAAAAACTTTAGAACGATTATCAGAACGCAGTTATGTGAGAGATTGGTACAGACTCGGATTATATATGAGCGGAACACATATGAACCACCGCAATGAGCCATTCCGTTTATCGCAAGTTAATTGTGCTTATATGATGTGTAGAAGTTATCCAGCTCTACTTATAGTTCCTAATTCGGTGACAGATGAAAGTATTCGTCGTTTTTGTCGTTTATATAGACACAGCAGAATTCCAGTTGTGACTTGGCGTCATCCGAGAACAAAAGCTCTTTTAATTCGAGGTGCTGGATACCACGGCAAAGGTGTAATGGGAATGCTTAAAGCTCATCCTACATCTGCTGGAAATCTTAAAGGTGAAGATATATTAAAAATAGTAATTTTGTATGTTAATTTGTATTAATTTATAAATAATAAATATCATAGACTATAATAATTTTAAAATAATCTTATATTTTATATAGCTACGTCTTCAGAAAGTACATCATCGTTAGAACAAGAAAAGTATATAATGGCTTTAGTATCAGCTACACCTTTGTCAATGTTACGTCAAGGATCAGCATGGGGAATGTCAGATAGTACTTTAAGTATCGACTCATTACTTTTAACTACAGATGATCGTAACGTTACACCAGAGCAGTCACGTAGAAATCCGTTTAATAAAGCATTAGGTACTTTAAGGTAATTACAATTGATTTAATATAAATTTAATTTATATTAATAATTTATATTAATTTAAACAATTAGAATCCTGCAGGGGTTACTTTCATAATTTCTGCTATCAGTATCTATATTAACAATAATTATTCTATATTAATTTATATATTTATTATTTTAAAGTAAGAAATAGATAATAAAATCATTAATTATTATATGTCTATATATAATTTTATATAAATGATTTAATAAATCTTTATTAATTGTTGTATAATTTGAAGTTCATCTGGAGGAAAAGGTCCAAAAAGCTTCGGTAGATGGGGATCAATCAAAGATAAAACACAAAGTTCACAAGCTTCTCTAACATCGATGAATCAACGTGGCACTGTCCGACATTCGGCAGATTCAGATAGTGGTACTGAATGTGTATACACTTTTCAAAAAGCTGCGTTGTATATACTCGGTGAAAAAGCTCATATGAAGGTCTGTAATTTAAAATGTATTTGCATACTCTTTTTCATTTATATATTAAATCACATTTTTATTACAGGGAGTTAAAGCTGAATCAGCCCCAAAAACTGATGTAATTCCTGTCGAATTTTATGATGTCAGACATACAAAAGTTGCTTTCAAGAAACTTATGAAAGCATGCGTTCCTAGTTCACCAAACGTGGAACCCAATCAAAGTTTTTACAAGTACAAATTTTTTTCAAATTTTTCATTAAATTGAAATGACTAACATTACTTGTGTAAATTAATTTATTTATTACTTATATTTTAGATTGATTGAGAGTTCAGAATGGTTGCAACAACTTCAAAATCTGATGCAACTGTCAGGTGCAGTAATTGATTTAATGGATATGCAAGGATCTTCTGTTGCTATTTGTCTAGAAGATGGCTGGGATACAACAGCAACTGTTTGTTCTGTAGCTCAAGTCTGTCTTGATCCACATTATAGAACCATTGAAGGATTTCGCGTTTTAATTGAAAAGGAGTGGCTTGGTTTCGGTCATAGATTTGGCCATCGCAGTAATTTAGCAGCTAATTCTCAAACAACTAATTTTGCACCGACTTTCTTACAATTTTTGGATATTGTACATCAAATTCAAATACAGTTTCCGTTAGCTTTTGAGTTCAACGATTATTACCTCAAATTTTTAGCATATCATTCTGTATCATGTCGTTTTAGAACATTTTTGTTAGATTGCGAATTTGATAGGGTAGAATGTGGAATTGCTGCTGTAGAAGATAAACGTGGTTCACTCACAAGTCATCACAAAGGAGTCGATACTGGTAATTTAATAAAAATAACATTATTATTAATTCATTATTATTCTTTTAAATTACTTTAAATGATTATAATAACAAGAAATTGATGTATAATAGAATAATATTTTCATGTTATAATTAATATTTTTAAGGGTAAAACTATAATAGAAACTATATTATTAATGTAAATATAATTTGTAATATAAATTAAAATTTTATTATAGGTAGTGACGATGAAACGGTTTATCCAGGTGGCAGATTAGCTGGAACAAATACTGGTTGCAATTTAGGTCAAAGTGTTTTTGATTACATTGAAAAGCAACATGCTAGAAGTCCACTTTTCTACAACTTTATGTATACTCCTAATACTGAAAATCCTATTCTTAGACCAGTTTCACATTTACCATGTTTAGATATTTGGCAATATTATCTGGAGGAAGAATTAGCGCATGGACCAGCTTTTGATCTTGAAATATTACAACAAGATTCTCAACAAGAAGAAGAAGCGGAAGCAGCTGACGGTATTGTAAAAAGTAACCGAAAAATAGTCATGCAAGGTTATGATGGTATTAGTACAATGATACCAGATCAATTTACTCATTTATTAGAGGAAATCCATAAACTAGAAACAGAATTAGGTCATTTACCACAAAAATGGAAAGTTTTGTGGGATAAGTTAGAATTGCCAAATACTGATTCATTAGCAGTAAGTTTAAATATTATTAATGAACATAAAAATGTATATGATTAGTAAATAAAACTGATTAAAATTATATTTAATATTACAGAGACATGCATCATTTAGTACTGCACTAGTCAGACATCATGGCAGACTAATTCATAAACGCTCTACGTTAGAACTTCTTATGAGAGGAAAATTGGCTGGTGGAAGTTCTTCTGGAAATGAAAGTTCAGTATATGCTCATCCACATAGGTAAATTTTTAATTATAATAATAAGTAACTAATTATAATTTATATAAATAGCTATTATTTTTTATTTTTTCATCACACATGTATATATATCCTTTTTATTTCCTATTTTTAAAGAGAAAAATACGCATTCTCTCTATATACTCAAAGAAAAAATAGTATATTTAGTAAATTTAACTAAGTTTTCAGATAATTAAGCCATAACTGAAAAATTTAATATTTTGATAGATCTTGTCAGTTGACTATGAAACAAACTCGGTCAATTTTACTGAGTTATTTAGTCGTTATACCTAAAAGTACCAGTTACATACAACTGTTAAAACCGAGAAACTTAAATTTTAACTAAAATTGAATTTTACAGTTATGATATTGATTTAAATCAACTTTCCAGTAGATTTGACTAAATTATTTTTCATCTGTGTATGGAGAGGAGTACTGCGTTTCTCTCTCTTGAGAATTCTTGAGAATTCTTTTCGGATGAAGTAGCTGCTGTCAGACATTATCGCTTGCTTCTCTCTATTATTGTACAATGAACACTATTATTTATTTTAATTTTTAATAATTATATTATAATTTATAAGATTAATAATAATACGTTTGATAGGTTTGAAAGATTAGATTCTGCAACTCCTACTCATTGTGATGCTTGCTCTGGCTTACTTTGGGGACCAGTGAAAACTGGTCAAAGATGTGTTGATTGTGGTCTTGTTTGCCATGAGAAGTGCATGGATAATGTACCAAAAAATTGCACAAAATATAAATCTGTAGCAGACAATTTACAAACACACACCCTTACTCGTAACGGTGTTGATAATGGAAGCGTCAATTCAAGTATGAATAATATTTTCTTACTTGTGTTATAAAATTTATAATATATTTGATCATAATTGTGCATTCATATATTACAATTGTTTAGGCGTTACTACTATACAAACATCTTCGCAACAATATTATGAACAATTTTCTGCAAATGTAGCTGAAAATAGAACTCACGAAGGTTATCTGTATAAAAGAGGAGCACTTTTGAAAGGCTGGAAACAAAGGTGGTTTGTACTTGATTCAATAAAACATCAATTACGATATTATGATGCAGTAGAAGATTCTCATTGCAAAGGTTACATAGGTAAATTTTTCATTCATTTTTAAATATTAAAATTAAATGTTACATTTTTATTACAATTAATGTTATATAATTTATTATTACTATAGATTTAGCAGAAGTTGTATCCGTAACTCCTGCACCACCTATATCCGGACCACCTAAGAAGACGGACGACAAATCATTTTTTGATGTATGTATTTAAAAATGCAAGATATATAATATGAAAAATATCTGAAATTTAAACTAAAAAAAATAAATTTTAATATAACTTAACTTAATTTTGATATTAATTTAACTTATCGATTTAAATTACAGTTACGTACCAATAGAAGAACATACAATTTTTGTGCGAGTGATGCAACTACTGCACAAGAATGGATTGAAAAAGTTCAAGCGTGCTTGCAGTAATCATTAAAATATCGATATTAAAAAATAATTTTTTATTTAAATTGTAAAGTGACTGATAGAAAATAATTTAATTTAATCTCTTATGCGTATTTTGTATGATATAATTTTACGGGATTTATAC
>JABFQC010001826.1:0-17881 GCA_022817085.1 Psilanteris sp. ZL-2020
ATATTATTTTATTAGAATACTTGGATTCGCTTTACATTTTTTGAAACGAAAGAAAAATTACGAAATTTATGAAAGAGGTTAAGTTAATGTCAACATTACAAAACCAATCACATTTTGTTATTTTACAAAAATTATTTGACTGATTCAGTCAAACAAATGGAACTGACAATAAGAATCATTTAGCCACATTGGATAAATACAAATACTTAATATATTTAAAATATGTATGTGATTTAAATAAAAGCCAATAGATAAATTCATTTATGTATCAAAATCAAATCTTTTTTTTCCGTGTATGTAGTAAATTGTTAAACATTTTTTTTCTTATTCGTTATTTATTTTTTATTCAAACAGTTTATTGATTCAAAAATTATACAATAACATAATTTAATTGTTTAAAAAAAACATATAATATTTATTGTACAATTACTGTACAAAGTTTTTGAATGAAAGTATACACGTATTTAATATTGTATAATATAAAGTTTACAATAAAATATTCGTATTCAATTCTCGTTATCCCTAAGAAGTACCTTTTTATTACGTTTTATATTAATATTACATAATGCTTTAGTAATTATACAATATAATTTATTTTTTGTGTTTTTTTTATGTTTATGTTCAACATATATTTATATATTATTTGTACTTTTGCTAAGACAGGTCGTAATGTTTTCGCAATTATTTGAGTAATTATGGCAAAAATGATTCAAAAAGTATTCTTTTATTTTAAAATACTTATATTATACAGAATCATATGTACATTACTACAACGCAAACACTAAATAAACATTTAATGAATTTAATAAATCGTATTTGGAATAATTTTTGAATTGTTTAATTATTTCTATATTTCTATTAAATTTATATATTTTTTCTAATTTTTATATGAATTTTCTATATTAAAAAAATAATAACAATCTTGCTTTTAGCGGTTACACACCCGAGATTCGAACCCTCGTGTCGCATTAAATACATGGAATAAACAATAAGCCACCACGCCTTCTTGTAATCAAAAACAAAATATACATGGAGAAACACGTATAATAAATTTATGATAAGGCAAAAAAAAATTTTTTATGATTTATGATTTTATGATTTTTGCAAAAAAAAAAAAAAAAAAACAAAAGGACATTGTTTTTCAGAATCTAATAGAATTTGTAAACAACAATTTTATGAACCTGACACTTTTTACTATAATTTATAGAAATATTCGTTAGATTATTATACTACTTTGTCTATAAATTATAAAAAAAAAAAAATTATTTATAAAAGCACTTACTATACTTGTTTCTTCGTGTATTCTTTAATGCAAACAATACTATCAATAATCCTATTTTGGATTGTTATATTTTATGGATTTGACAAAATATGGAAACACATGCATCGAAATTAAAATATGATTAAATTGTACTAAAAACACAAAAATTGTTCGCATCTAAAGTAAATTGCAAAATTTAAATTTCGTACACTGAGAAAAATTTTGTAGCAAAAATTAGCATGAATAATGGTAATTGAGCATTACGACTGAAAAATGATAATTTTTAACATGTTTTGTGTTAAAATTTTGGATAAAACACGTTAAAAATCTTACATATAACACAAGAAGTGTTAAAAAATCGCACAAAAAATGTTAAAAATTAACACGAAACTTGTTAAAAATTATCATTTTTCAGTCGTAATGCTCAATTACCATTTTTCATGCTAATTTTTACTATCAAATTTCTCTCAGTGTATCATTATATTAGTATTGCACGCGCAACTAATTAAATTCACAATTTTGAGGTTAAAACGTGAATAAACCACTTGAAACCTATTAAAATCACGATAGAGAGATTTTAATTTGTTTTTATATATCACGGTCACATTAATCTTCATGAAATTACAAGCGAACGTAGTAATTTTTGCAACGTACACATGGCAATGCTGCTCGCAGGAGTATATGACGAGTGAATAAAGTTGTTGCGAGTGATATCGTAAATTGTAAATAATGTGGGAATCGCAAAAATTATTGATTCCGTGACTGCGGCACTGATGCTTCTCACCTTATAAGAGATATTTGCAACGTCAACAAATTTGCCAATTGCAATAGTTAAAAGCACGCCATCGATACATAAAATGCCCATAAATCAGTCACTTCATGCGCCACGCTTTAGTTGGAAATAACCTTTAACAGAAGATAACAGCAGTCATGCGCTATCATCTGATATTTTATATAGGAAGTTCCATCGGTTGTATAAGAGTATTACGAAAAACGATCTATGAATATTAAAGCGGACGCTTTGCTGTAATTATTGGTCAATAAGTTGATAAAAGGAAACGAAATTGTTGTCCCATTAGTTTTTATTCAAACACGAATAGGGGAATTAAATAAATAGAATACACTAATGAAATAGTGTGATATATATGTATATATATACATGTTTTAAACGAAGTCTGCTTACCTGAAAAATATTTGTTTATAGAATATATTTAAAAATATATATTTATAAATTATAATTTATTGTAATTATTAGAATATCAACATAATATTATTTCTTAATAAATATATTCATAGCGGGATTTGACCTTGTATCTGTTTATTTACATCGAATTCCGCGTCAAATTTTTTTGTTTTTGTTGTTATTTTTGTTTTGTATTGCAGATTTGTTGATGTTTTGTACAAACAAAAAAAAATACATATAAGTATATATATATATTTATATACATATATAATTTAATGGAAACAATTGAACAATAATTAATTATTGTTGTATAATTGAACAAACAACGAAACTGTTATACTTAATTTGTTTCATAAATTATTTAAATGATTTAATCGTTCACGATGATTTCCTAGATAACATAAATTAAATTGAATAATGTCTGGCAAATGTCCAATGTCATATGTTCAACTTTAAACAAAACCATTAGTGTTACAACACTTAGCACACATTCATAACACCTAATAAAAAACAATGTCCGTTTCATAATGCCTTGTAAGCGTTTCCTAATGTACAAATGTTTTAATTAATTTTAACATCACAAAGAAATCTCTTACACCGCACCTCCAGATTATCTTATAATGAATGTAATCATAATTGTGACTACATAATCTATTCAAATTTCTGTTAATTAAATTTGCACGTCTAATGTTATTGAATTAATGTATTGCAGTCATTAAATATCAATGCAATTTGCAACATTCAACAAACACATTTTTTACGTTATGACTCGTAATTTTTACTGTAAAACTTTCATGACAAATTAATTTGTGTTTTTCTTTATTAATAAATTCAACCAGATATATTACTTATCGCACAATCGCTATGCACTTTTATTGTATAACGAAATTCACCACCAGGTGGCGGAGTTTCAAATTATGACATAAACGAATTTTTCGAATAATTTAAAAATTAAAAAACTTTTTTCACGCATAAAAATAATAATATCGAAGTTAACAGAGTTATTAAAAGGATAAAACATGTTTTTAAATGAGCTTAATTAGTTCTGATGATCAATTTTGCTTTTTCAAAAATAAACGTTTAAATTGTTCAAAAAATCGATTTACTACAGTAACAAAATTTATAATACATAAATTTAATACCGAGATTTCGTTTAAGAATTGAAAGTTAGTACATTGTTAATTTGACATGATAAATTTTATACTGTAATTAATTTAAATTACAAACTCAACATACACGTTAATCTATATTACCAATACCGCCAACTGTAATGAGCTAATAATATACTACTCTAATCATGATCCTACACTCTTGAACGTCGGCTTCACATATTACTGTCACAGATAAAACCGGCACAACTAATTCGAAATTTACATCCCCAGTTCCTGTTTCTAAAAGCATATTGTCAATTTTTGTGCAATTTATTCTAATATGTTCAAGATTTCATCATAGAAATGTAAAAAAAAACCACTAGAAAAGTCGTAGCATCTTCTTATTATCTGTTAACACAATCACGCCAACAAAAAAATTCCCCAAACATCTTTTAAAATATCCCCAAAACCTGGTAACGTAAACTATTCAACAAAAAACATTTATATAATTAATGCACATAAAATTCTCCAATAATTTAACCTTAAATCTTACAGAAGTTCCTATAAAAATTAAAAGTTCCTAAGAAAGTCTAAATCACCGTTACAATTTTAAATTAAATGAACATTTTTAAACTCAATTCCCCGAAACTTACGTCACTAACATAACCTCAAACCAGAAAAAACAACTATAAGCTCAAACTGAAAAAACATAACCAAAAATTCCCTAGAAAAATGAAAGCTTAGATCGGTGCGCGAACAACAGACAATGACACCGACCTTTCCCGCGCGGACGCGATCGCGATAAACCGAGCTTATCGGCACGAAATGTGTCGCGGCGCGCGCACCTGTGGGTTTTGCGCGGGCATTTTGGTTCGGATACGGCGCCGCGGTCACCGCGGTCAGTGGACATTTTGAGTCCGGCGGTGCGTGCGCGCGCGATCGACTATCCGCGATCGATCGCGCATGCGCAGCGCCATTTCGCGGCAAAAAACGCCACTTGACATTTGGATGGCCGTGACATTTGCAGAGGGCGCCGCGAATAAATAATAATAAATTACGCCAGGGACGTACTAGCGTTATAATAAAATTGCGCTTTATCTTTCTGGATCGCGCGCGCGACAGGTGCGCTCGATTCAATCGCCGGTTAAAAATCGCGCGCGCCTCGGAACAAACGTGATCCTTAAGTGAGTAGCGAGTAATCAAGTCGTAATGCCTAACGGATAAGTCCGTTGGCTGGTCGACTGCTCGCTCATGATAATTCCCGTCTCGTGTGTGTGTGTATGTGTGTGTAGGTGTATGTGTGAGCACGCGTTGGTGTATTCGCGTACGTATACGTACGCGCGCGCGAACACTAGGATCTCGCTCGTTTGGATATATATGTAGATATATATATACCCATTTACCGTACGCTTCTTTTCGAGTTTGTTTCTTTCGCTGTCCTTCTCCTTGATTTTCCTTTTGTCGATCGTAAAGTCGCGGCGTTGCGACATAATAAATTGTATTACATTTCAGTCGATCATAGTTCACCGGCGAACGCGTTTGACATTTTACGTCAATGATAATGCAGCGTGGAAATTAATGACCGATTGTCGTCAATTCAATGTTTTCTTACCCCCCCCCCTCCTTTTTCCGCCTTCATTCCGCCATTCAAGTCGCCCGTAATTGCTGAAATTAATACAATCGGGACCGGCGATTCCCCAAATCGAATGAGAGTATTCCAATGGCAACACCGCGGTGCATTACGCAACGCGGGAAGAAAAGTGGTCGCGTAATCGGTCGACGACCGATCTTGTCCCACAAAATGTGTGGGAAAAAATTGCAAAAAGCTTTCCACGTCGGACGTTGCGACTTTACGAAATTAAACAGACACGAAAGCGCATTATCACTGTTATTATTGTTATTATTATTATTATTATTATTATTATTATTGTTGTTGTTATATTTCTTTTTTTATTTACGAGTCTTTAATCCAAAAAAAAGTCGAAAGCAAAAGTTACGCCGGATCCTTTTGTTTCGCGAATAATAAAGACATTCTGGTTTTCTTCCTTAAAAGTTGCCTTTGTCCGTTGATAAAGCGAAAAAAACTTGTTTCCGAAGAAACGCGGTTCGGAACAAAACAAAGCGCTTCCGACGTTGTTTTGATGTTCGGCCTTCAAAAGTGCAAAATACGAGTTTGTTTTGATTTGAAGGGCGCGCGAGCAACCGTCAGAGCGCGGCGTTTGTTTACGTTCACGCGTTCAAATTTCGCCATCGGAAATTTGATTACCGAAACATATCACGCGGGTCGATGCTTCCCCCCCTCCCCCTTGCGTATTCGTTGCTCAAATCGAAATGCGATTACGTTTTTTGCGACGCTCGGCGCGCTTCAACTTGTTACACGTATCACGTGCACGAAATACGAATTGCGCCCGCGCGCGACCGTGCGGCCGCTCGGATGTTCTATAGCGCGCTCGCTCGTGAGCCCGTGGGCTTAAATTCCGAACGAAATTCACGGCGTTTCCTGCGGGCTAACGGTTCGTGCGATCTCTTACGAGGCTCGTACACGAGAGTTACATTAGCCATTGCGCAGATAGCGGTGTAATGTCGTGCATGTGCCGGACTAATAGGGGGCTTCGCGATCCAAAGATTGGCGAAAAAATCGCATCTGGCGCCCTTCGTCGGGCATCCTGATCATGATCGGCGAGCGCCCGAGATTTATTAGATTGATTTCTTCGGGTGCAAAAAACGCCCGAGTTTTAATTCAATTACGGAACAAAGTCGACACGGAAAACGAATCCGTTTGGCATGAGTGCGTTTCGATTCCAACCAAATACATAATTAAATTATCCCGACGTTAGAAATGAGTCGGAAAAATAATCAAACGGTGTGTTGTTGAGCGTCGCGGCGTTGTTTTTTTAATGCCGTAAATAAATGTCACCTTGAAGACATTGACGGTAATAAATATGTGTATGAAACGGGATTTAGTACATTTTGTTTGTGAAAAATGTTTCACCGTTCTATTTCGGTTTACTTCATTTAATTATTGTGAATTTTATACATGTATGTATATATTACTTTACATGGTTTTAGCAAAAAGAATATGGTATATCTCGTATTTTATTTTAATCAATTATTTATTCTCTTTATATATTTATTATATACGTATATATAACCGACACATGAACGAGATAATATAAATATACTAATTTGTCTAATACACTTCGCAACAATTACAGTTGTAATTATAATACTAAAATTATTATTTAATGTTATTTATTTATTTATTTCTTATACATTTTTTACATATTTAATTATTAATATAGATATTTTTAAATACTATTGTTGTTATTAAATTTTCAGTCCTTTAAATTGAATTGTATTTATTGAGTAGTTTGTTCGTTATTGTTGAAAAAATTATTCGGATAGAATTATAATGTTATTTGCTACACTGTTAATAAATATGTAACAATTTAATATTTATTCTGTAAAAATAAACCCAGGGTTTAAATGGAGGTCATAGAATAATAAAAATAACTTTATAGTAAATTATTCCAAATCTTATAATACAAACTACCTGCTACTTGCTCATTATTGACTGGCCGACCCTCCCACCAATCCCACCGAGTCCGAGCAATATGCGGGTTCCCAAAAATCCCCACCACATCTCGCGACGTTGCATAGTTCGTACGCAACAATGGGCCCCGTTTATAAACAAACTAAGCGGTGTTTCTCAGAAACAAGCAACTTATTTTAGAAAAACAAAATAAATACATTATTTTCTAATAACTCAGATAAAATATAACAACGAACAAAAATTAAATACCATTACATATTTTTAAACGATCTTTTCGGCGCGACATTAATTTCAAATATTCGTGCTTTTATATAATGCATAAATCACTGCGGTTAAAACGTAAATTTAATTAAGGCGGAATATCGTTCATTTTTTGTTTGCTTCCCGTTTGTGTTACACATTTTTAACGGCCTTTTTAATCGACGCGTAACGGTTTCCTTACAACACGTACAAATATTCGAATTGAAATTAACCATTTTTATCCGCGCATTACTCATAAACTTAAATACTTTTTATTAATGCCCATAAATTTATTATTATCGCATTAATATTATTTTATACGTTATAACATTTTATATACTTAATATAACATGTCATAACCTCTCATAAAAAACCGATAAATCTCCCCGGCGAATTTCGCGCACTAAATTTGAATTTAATTTTCGCCGGTTTATTTCCCGCCCAGCGTTGTTCCGGTTTTTTTTTCAGCGCGAAAACAAAAAAAAATAAAACAAAACGCGCGCGCGCTCGGTAGCGAAAAAAAAAAATTCCCCGTTACGAACCATGAAGTGATAACATTTCAGTTTTTACGCATTCAAATGAGAACACCGACCGTCCTCGCGACTTATAATTACACGAAATCACAATATTTATTTTCATTTATCTTTTTCATACTTCATAAATAATCGCGCGCTCTTAAAGCGCGCAATAAAATTCCGTTCATTGAATTTAAATGTTTACTATATTATTTGTAATTACGCGTGTGCGCTGTTATGCAGGGAAAGATGAGGGAAAGAGGGGAAAAAAAGGCAACAACTCGGCAACATTATCGCGCCATCTGATATCGTCGTAAAATTACTTAAATGAGTTTTGCTTTCTTACGTATAACGAAGCTATTTTATTTTATGCATCGCGTAGACGTTGTTCTTTCGTTCGACTTCAATTTCAACGCGCGCGCTCCTTTATCGGCCAATCGTTTTTGGCGATAAATTCACCGGCTCGCGGATTAGCGCGTTTTACGCAGATAATGTTTATAACCGCGCGTAATCATAGCGGAAGTTTTTCATTGTCAGATCGATTGATAAAACGGCATTTAAATTGCCGCGGATATCTGCGGATTGCTTTAAACGCGCGTTTGCCATTTTATTGGTCACGCGCGATCGTGTCGGCCATTAATCTCGGTCGCGGGGACAAAAATACGTAATGGAATTTGCCGGGGTGGTAAAGCGAACATTTGCGCCCTCGAAACGGATCGGTGGATGGTCGATAGACTTGAAACGTTTTACGTTTCATGGCGAATGATAACAGTTATGCGACCGGGGCGGAAAAGTTTACTTTATAGTCCTAGTGATTATCATTCGGATTGCGATTGTCGCGCCATCTAC
Source organism: Psilanteris sp. ZL-2020 (assembly GCA_022817085.1). Classification (NCBI taxonomy): domain Eukaryota; kingdom Metazoa; phylum Arthropoda; class Insecta; order Hymenoptera; family Scelionidae; genus Psilanteris; species Psilanteris sp. ZL-2020. The sequence goes on from JABFQC010001826.1 coordinate 8,693, forward strand.
ATATTTTTGAGTGGGTTATTTTAATAAGTTTCATACACTGTAAAATCTGACATTACAAAAATATCTTATTTCAAGACGTTTTTATACAAAGATAGTAGAAGTGTCTTACACTGAAAAAAATCTGTGTAAATTTACTTAAGTTTTACACTACATATCTACTTACAAACACCATCAAAATATAAGTAATATTACACATCCTCTACTGTAAAAAGTGGGCGTTTTAGGTTATGTCTCACGTTCATACGAAATGTAAAGTTACTTTTTGAGTGTAATTTTACACTACTAAACGTTGGTTATTTGTCGCCACCGACTATCGGTGTAATTTTACGTGGATTTTTCTCAGTGTATTATTAGATACTAGTTATGTCTTACATGAAAATATCTCGATTTAAGACACCTGTTTTAGTAGTGTATAGAACGAAGTTCGAGTCATTTCCTTTATTAAAATTTTCGGATTTTAAAATATTTATTCGGAAAATAAATTTTCATATTTAGTTCACTGTATTTCAATATATTAATATTAATTTTAAGGTTAAAATTATTATTATTATTATTATTATTATTATTATTATTAGATAAATACTGCTAACTCAATAATTCAAATGAAACAACCGCATTTAAATTTTTCATTTTTATCTTAATTTAATGAATCTAACCTAAAAATATGAATTTACCGATTTTCTGACGAGAATATTTATAGCGCTTTAATTTCCTGAATGATCAATAAAATGAAAACTGTGATTTTACGTATTACGTATTCTGTTTACACAACGCAAATCCGGCTATGATTGTTTTCAAAATTAATTTTATATTCCAAATCGGTATTGAATCCACCACCAGATGGCGCCAGTGCAATTGGCAGAGTCCCGCGGAAACTAAAACACCGTGCAATTTGCCGATGATATAATTGAAGGGTGATTCATTCGCACTTGCATCGGAAAGCACGTCTATATTACGCATATAAGTAATAAGATAGCAGGCACGCGAATATCTCGATCTCCAGCGCGACTTTATCTCGGATCATTGGGCTTCGCATCATTGTACATTTTTTATTCGGCTTCTCATAGTAAAACGGCTCAACTGTCAATTAGTCCGGCCACTTGGCCGCGAGTCGATTGCGCCATATAAGTAACAAGTAGCGCAGATAATGTTCAATACGAACGGGATAGATATGAGATACGGGGGACTGCAGTCGCTGAAAGGTTCGCTTAACGAGCAATCGTCGACGAAGCGCGGCAACGAATTTATTCGACGATGCCACGCTGATACGTTGACAAATATTCGGGCGTGTTATTGCGACGCTAAAACCACGCCGAAGTAACGCAACGTGAACAACGGGGCCAGATTTGACCTTCGAAACCCAAAATACCCGCATAAATACGTCTCCGACGAAAACAAAACGAAAATCATAAACAAACAAAAAAAACATAAACATCGCAACGGCCGAAACAAAAACATTAACCCAAAACACAAACAAAACCGTCCTTGTTTACGTAGCGGTCGTTTGCAAACGTAAACAAACATTGGGTCTTTGTTTATACAACAACAACAACAACAACAACAACAACCAAAACGGCATCGGTCTTGTCGGCGTTTAATCGTGAGCGCGGTTGTTGCGATGATTACCGAGAAGCGATTTCGCGAGTGGCGGTCGAGCGAGGCAGGCAAGCGCGGACCCCGACCTAGCCGAATGTAGGGCCGTTCGCCTGGCTAAAAAAGGTTGCTGCCATTTAAAAAACATCACCATTTCATTGGTTGAGCAAGCGGAAGACGAAGGCAGAGACGCGGAGAGGAAAGGATAAATAAAAGTGAAGAAGTATCCCAGGTATAATGCGCGCGCGGAACCGATGCCACAGGAAGGGACGGCGAGGGGTTCGGAGGAGGAGGAGGGGGGGGAGAGCGCGGGCCCCTCGGCACTCACACTGACGCGCCCTGGCTTTGGGTTTTCGGGCCGCGAGAATGCCGAGGACGCAACCGGCGTGCGGCAGGGATAGGTCGGGGCTTGGTTTATGAGGACCTATGGGGGCCCGCGCGGCGTTCTTGCTGTTCCCTTTTGTCGCTGAATTGCGCCAGCGAAGAAGCCTCAGCGGCCCCTTCGGAGTTCGCTCCGAAGAAATATCGCAAGACGATGATGCTACGCCTGGATAAACGGCCGAGCGCATTTGAAGATCGAGTCGCCGGAATAAAGTCGTACGAAGCAACGACACCGGCTTTCGATCGTATCGCTTTGTCCTTGATAAGGGTCAAAGGTGGCGCACTGGAATTGGGCGCGGGAACGACGAGAGCGACGAGCTTTTGTGTTGCTTCATTGAGCAGAACGTAAGGCGGTACGTCGTTGGTCGTGAAAATTCGTGTTACGAAAACGTTACGGTGACGACACGCGGGTCGTCGGGGTGTTTTTGTTTTGGTATAGAGGTCGGCGAGGAAATGCACGCGGGAATAAATAAACAAACCATTTGAAGGTCGAAATAAATCGTGGAACGTAAACAAAACAATGAATGTCGAATTGTTTGTTGACGTTTGGGTTTTTTTAATTGCCTTTTGTCGAGGCGTCGGTGCAAATTGTTGCAACTTGTAAACGATTGTCGTTAATAATTTCGAAGAGAAACGACGACTTTTCTGTGGTTTTGGGCTCGTCGCTTTGACCGCAAAAATAATACGAATCGGTTTAATTTATCGGCAATTTAAAATAACACTAGGTCAGCGATGCAAAATCCGGATGTTTGCTGACGACACAATGCTACATGTCACTAAGTAGGATATATATAGTAAGAGACGGAAATTGAACTGTGTAATATTTCTGTGCGACGACTTAATGAATATCTGCGCAATGTTCTTTATATATACATATTCGCGAAGTTTGATGCGTACGTCGAAATAAAGTCACTTGCAAAAATATTCATTCAATACCGTGACAGAAAATAAATATCAATAATAATGTAAACAAACGAATGCTTTGTTTTTCGTAAAAATAATGGAATATTGATTGTTTGAAATTCGACTTTGGCATTTTGAATGTCATTAGAATGACAATGTAAATAAACAATTATACCACTTGTTTGCTTCGTTACTTATTTATTTCGAACTTTACGATTTGGGTCTAATGTTTAAATCATAACAAATGTAAATTCTTGGAATTAAATTGATCGAAACAATGATTTCCGCGTATACACGGCTTTTGTTATGCATTATTCAACCTCGAACAAACGAATTGCCAAATGTTATTATTGGGAAAGAGTTTTGAAAAAACTACGAATTATTGGAAACAAAAAAAAATAAAGAAACTAAAACAAAAAATGCAAAAGCTTCGCGCGTAAACATTAATCTCGAAGATTTAAAGCCAAACCTCGTTCAAACTAGATCCAACGGAGTTTGCTTGGGACTTAATGGAACTAAAATGTTTGATGTTTTATATAAAAATGCCCCGGTCAATCCGACCGCCAATAAATATTAGATTTTTATTCGAATCTGCGATATAAAGGATATTTTCCGTCTTCATTCTTGGTGTTCAAAGAATAGAACAAAGTGGCTTTGCATTTAACAAATAATTGATTTGCGCGAATTTTGTTTGAGGATAATATAATAAGATTTGCGTTAAATTTTGCTCGGAAATACCGGCGTTCGGATGTTTGTTTTTAAATTGCGAATCGCATTTATTTCTTAAAATATTTTCAATCGCCGTTTCTCGGAATAACGTTCGAAATAATTGCCCGTTACAACAGCGCTTACAATCGCTATTAGACACCGATCGCAAACAAAAATATTTACAATAATTCTCCGAAATATAATTTAAGAAGAAACAATTATACACGCTAATGAGCGCAACAAACGCTCGAATCATTGCATCGCGCGTATGACCTTCAAAAATGTACGATAATAGTATATCGTTAAAACACGAATTAAACGACAGTAACAGGTAATTAATTGATATTGATTGTGCCTTTTCGTAAAAAAAAATCATTTTATCAAGACGATGACATTTGAAAACGAACGATTTTATGATTCGTCATGTGTTTGCTATTGATTGAATTACATCGAAGTTTACATTTCATAAAGCGTGATCAAGTATTAGCGCGGTATTTTTCATTTACTATACTTTATTACTGCATTTCAGAACAGTAAAATATTATCCGCGGGTTTCGCGCAGGCGCCACAAGAACTCGGCATTTAATTCAGCGTATAAATTAAGCGCAACAACGTGGTAATTCGGCGAAACGAAATACGCCGTCAAAATAAACACAAACCGCATTTGCCCGCCAAAAGATGACCTTGAGCGCAAGACGCAAACAAAAAACGCAAATCGAAATGCGTCACCAAAACAGTCGCCATCGATTGATGCAAAACGACGCGAAGCGATGTCAGGAAATGGAAACGAAATTTCGAATGCGAGAGCCGCAATCGGTCGAGTCGCAAAAGCGATCGAAAACAAAAGGAAACGGGCATAAAAAATGCAGTCCGCCATTTAATTCAGCCGAAGCGAAAGTCTATCCTTCAATTCTTATGACTCGCCGAGCCGAACTCCCCACAGCGCCTAAAAATACTTCCCATTCAGGCCGACTTCCTCTCCCAAATAAATTCCCTTTGTCCGCGCTCGTTCGGGAGCAATTAAGTTCATGCAGGCATATCGAATGACCGAAAACACAATTTGGCACGATTTTCGCGGAGCAACGTCATTTCGCCTCTTCTCCGACTCATTCGCTCGCGGGCTCGGCGCGTCGCTCTGTCCTTGTTGCGTACTGGAGATAAGAAGAGAGGAAAGGAGAGAGACGGAGCGAAAGGACGACGCGGCAAAGAAGGGGCTTTCGGACTCGGGGGGAAAAAGAAAAGAACGCATTGTCGGGGGGGACGGAGGGGCGGCGAGTCGGAGGGGGAGCCAGGGGGAGGGGGCACGGAGGCTTTCGGCGGTTAGTGGAGTGACTGAGGGAACTCGAGTGAGCGAGTATTTTCGCTGGCCTTGACGCAACGGCGGAGGGCGATGCACCTCTGGCGAACACACTGCGAAACCAGGACCGTCGCGATCGGACGCACACAGTGTGCGCCTCCGTGTGCTATCCTGCGCTTGGCTGTACACACGATTTCGTTAATTCTATGAAACTTTCGCCATGCTCGACAAATCGCCGTTTATTTCTGCGATTTGACCGTGATAGGTGTACGCGCGGGCTCGTTCGCATGCGTTGCTCGCTTTGACGAATTTGCGTTCAAATTTTTGCGAAACAAAAATCAACGATTTCGGTTGCGCCAGTCGTAACCACGATCTATTTACGAAAACGCAATACAATCTTGAACATGCAATACTTGTATCAATATTTACGCAGACCATTGATATTGACGCGAAAACAATGTTTTTAGGTTAGGTTTTAGTAATTTGCTATTTAATCATTAAATATTCGAGTTCACGGTATACTTTTCGTTCGTAGCTTTTAATTTGATGTTTTATATTCGCAAATAAGTAACGAAAACGTAATTTTTATCTTGGAAGATAAAATTGATTATTGCATAATTTTTTTTATCGCATTTGTGATACAATATGGCCGCAATGCGGTCGGTAAATTTTGTTTGTCAAAACTGCCGGTTTGGTTGCAAAAGTTCTCGTAAAGTTGAATGTGGAACAAAGTTAACCGTGGTAAGTGAGCGACACAGTTTTTGGCAACGCGGCTGCAACTCTCGACGCAGTGTTGGTAGCCGTGCGTGTGTGCGCATGCAGGATGCATCGGTCCAACGTTCGGGCCCATTCCGAATCGCGAATGCCCGACACTGACCTCACCCAACTGACGGCCAGTTGCCCCCGTCGCGCGTACACTGCCCGCCAAAAGTCGACCAGGAATTTGCTCTCCCGAGCGCGCTGAATACACTCCGAGCATTTGCGCGCTTCCGGCGAGAAAAGGATAGTGACAACAGGTGCTCGAAAATGAGCATTTCCGATGCACGAGATCACGATGCGCAATACGAGGAAAACTTGGGAAATTGTTTTCAACTTGTTGAATAATTAAAGGAATAATAACGTTTCGGTGAATGAAACGGAACGCGTGATTTCGTGGTCAAAAATGGCGGACATTTTGCGGATTGCCTAGGAGAAAGTTAAAAATAATTGTGTACCGTGATTTTACTTTATTACTTTGTAATAATTGAAGTTTTTGAAACAAATAATAAAGTTAATTGAAAGAGCATTGAATAACTTTTGGTTACTTTTTAGAACGCTGAAATGTTTCTTCGTTCGTGTTAAACGCAGTTTGTGTGAATGGTCTTTTTCTAGAAATTCAATAGTTTTGTTTACAACTTTATTTATTATTTACATTGTATGGCAGTATGTTCATTACTGAATATAAACTTTAAAGTTAACGTATATTGTTTGTAGAATTTTTAGTCAACTTTGTGTAACAGAACCGAAGTAATATGTAACGCCACAAGAAATAAACAAATCGAAGGTCATTTCTAATGTATATGTTTTTTTTCTATTTCTATGATCATTCTTTTAGTTGTATTATTATTTAGTATCTTTTTTGTTTATTATTTTTCTTTTCATGCGTTTACTTTTCGCAATGACAATTTATAATAAGAAAAATAGTTTAGGAAATTACATTTACTAATTAACTTTAGTCATTTTCTTTGTATATCATAACAAATTTCGATGTTGGAAATTAATATTTTAAAATTTCATATGCATTTTCATAGCAAACACATGAATAATTAATTGCTATAAATTTAAAATAAAAAAGCGAAACGTGTTTTTGTTGCAACGACAATGATTTCATTAATGATTTAATAAATGACGGAAACCTTGATAGTTTTTTCGACATCGACTGATTACCAATAGAACCAAGTCCGTAGAATGGCCTACATGATAGCTTTTATTGGCGCTTGTATAAATTGTGTCGAAGATGCTACAGTAGGATATTTTTAGCATGTTTATGTAAACGAGATGACTAAGGATGTTACAGGAAGGTTACTTTGCACCGCGTGATAATTGAGGATAGTGAAAGTGTTAGCGCATTGTGTTAGAGAATTGGATAAGAACCGCAGTTTACATGATTTTCTTCGACTGTTTGTTTCTTCGTAAAATCAACGTTAATTAATTTATAAAATTTATTTCGATTCAACACTGAAGATTAGTTCATCGAAATACAATTTATAGATTAATAAAAATGACGGACAATTAAAAAATTCATTATAAACGGTCCAAAAATGACGATAAAACAAAAGTATCAACTCAAAATGATTAAAGCTTGAGATTATATTCACTATAATACATCTCCTATACAGTATTCGAATAGAATCTCTTACTTTGTATCATTAATACGAAGAATTATAATACATCCATAAATAGCGATTTCAGAGTCTGACAAAACAATGTTGTTCAAGTTGTCAATTTGTTTCGTAATTTATCATTAATGTTACGCATGTTGTCATTTAAAAATATTTTTCTAGCGAGTAAATCTAATTTCGACGTTGATATTCTTCACCTCGCTTTTTTAAAACAAGAAAACACTGCCTTACGTATTTTTTTCGAACAAAAATTCAATACTAAAAAATATCTTAAAAATAAATCTTATTTGAACAATAACGGACTGAATATATATACACCTATTATAGTAATTCAAAGCTTTTTTGAAACAGACTTAAAAAAATGACTTTAAGGTCATTTCGGATTTTTATTCGGCACATTTATAAAGATCCGACGAATTATAATAAATAATAATACAATAAAAGATAAATGAAACTGTTCGAAAGTAGCGTTTACTTTCATTCATTCGTTTGCGATAACCGTCGTAAAAATAGAACGCAGAAACGGCTGTGGTTATGGCGTAAAACAGCAGCAATTTTTCGTTATCATTCGGCAAAATTTCGCCGATAGCATACGATCGACGGAGATCATCGAAGCGTAGGTAAGCGTGCGTCAGCGTATTATGCAACGAAGTTTTAGTGGGTCGTATAGTTGCGCCACGAACGTCGTCGCCCGCTAGACGGGCGTCCACACATATAAATGTGGATGCACGATATGCTGCGCGTACGTTAAACGCTTATTCCGCTCGTTCCTTTTTTTGCTTCCTTTTTACGCTTTCGCCAATCGTAAAACGCAATGTAAAAATGCATATTTCACGTGCTGCTTGTTTTTCGAAGATAAATTGCTAAATCAATGCGTCTTAATGTTACAATAAATTTTTCATGCTCGCTTATACTTCGCGCTCGCAACTGATAATATATGTTTGTTTAATACATGTTAATTTATGTCGCGCATTAACCCGCGGCTATAAATTGTCAAAAAATCGGACCTGCATTTTATTATCGTATAAATTTCGCAATTTTTAATGATTTGCAAATATTTTAATTAAATTTTCTTTTGGTTTCGGCGAAGAAGCATTTTTGTCGCATTTCGGGTTGCAGAATATTACGTAATCAAAACGAAACGATAATTCATTTTTATTTGGATTTTATTACAAAAGTAACGTGCAATTACAATATAACGCGATACAATTACAGTAACATTGTTACGATGAAATTTTAGTTCAGAACTATTTCAAATCCTCTGCTAGATCAACAGGCATATGAAAAGTAGACCACTTGTTGTTCCTGCTTTGCGTTTGAGAAATTTTAGTCCAGCAATCTCTTCAATATTTTATTCAACAATCCAAATCTCTTCTTAAAAGTCTCGTAACTTACCTGAATGTGGCTGATTACGTCTATATCTTATCACGAAATTGCCTTTTTTTTAGGTAAAGTTTTCACTTTGTTCCAGAGCAGATTTTTCACGTGAATAATAAATATAATGTGCTTCCTTATAAAATTTATAACTCTCATAGTAGCCGAATATTCATGTTATATTAACTAAGTGTCCAAATTTTTTAATACAATTTATGTACATTAAACAACATTTATCACTTAAATACGTCTTCTTAAAATACTTAACTCTTTACTTAAAATGAAAATATTTATCTGGAGCTAGATGTTGACGAATTTTCTTTATTTAACGCACAACTTTTCACATGAATATAAAGTTACATAACCTTAACAAAAAAAAAAAAAAAAAAAATCAAAAAATAAACACACCAAGCTGAATATCTACAAATTAAAAATGAAATTTGACTACATTACCATGTCACAATACATAATACAAAACTCCAAGCACAAAGAACCACAATGACACAAACAGTCAGATTGACAGTAGACACAAAAAAATAAATAGATCGAGAA